>JAPYMA010000315.1:0-85417 GCA_035041965.1 Anisakis pegreffii | reverse complement strand
TAAATTGCATTGATTCATAACGCATGCCGTGATGATCAATCATCATGTATAAATTATATTGCGTTTCTATATGTATATGTATGTTATGGATACACATTCATTTATATATATATATATATATATATATATATATATATATATATATATATATTCGTAATACTGACATATCATATCATCAATATAAACAACATTCTGTTTTATAAAAATCTCATCTTGTGTATAATTCGTCGTCGAAATACAAACATTCCAACCCGTTTAAATTATTATTTGATTTATCGGTTTAACCGAAGAAATTTTCTGGTTGGGAAATTACTTTCCAGTGCAGTTTGTCCTTTCTTGATACATTTTGTTGAGGGGATTTAAAAGTCTATTTTTAGACTTTCAGGCTTACGACGTTTGAGATTTGTTCACGATTTCACACATTTTCTTCATGTACATTCTTTTCGTTTCTAGTTTCCGTGTGTGTTCAAACTTCATTACAGTTGTTATTGTAATAGACGAAACATGTATGGCTTATTCATTTTTGTAAAATTCTTTGAGATCACGAGGAGGCCATTCTGTGTAATGATTAAATCTATTTTTGTGTCGTGCATTTTTAATCGATTTTTTCGATAAATCAGCATAGGTGTGCGACGTTTGCATTTATTTGAGGGATTGTCCCCATACGTTATAAGTTTTCTTAGTTGTTGTGATCATAATTGCTATTATCTTTGCGTGCTCACTGTCAGTGCTTGGTTCTAATTTGAAAATACGTATAACTTTTTTCTTCAGGCTATCAATACGATCATAAAGAACACACCTCGACAACCTTTTTAAGTTTTCCGGATCAGAGTGACGGATTTATCCAGAAGCTGAACTGAACAGTGTGTTTATTCATTGATTGTGTTGAGATTCTTGGTGGTGTGTTGTTTCAATCAAGGCGCCGAATTGCCGTTTTCGCAAACGGCGCCATTTATAAGCGGTCAAAGAAGGGAACGAAGGCTACTCTGCTGTTGGGCATGCGCAGATTATATGCGTCATATATCATCGTATTCTGCAGTGATAAGAATCGATCAACAGCGTTCAGCAATCATCAATATAATAGCAAATTCGACGGCGACTTTCATTGCTGAAAATGAGTTTTAGTAGTGACGAGATTAATTATGTCATTTACCGCTACCTCCACGAATCGGGTTCGTTCCATTGGATTATTTACTACTGAAACATTCATTGCAGTTGAGGAGAATGAGAATGATTTGCGGGCTTCTCTAATTCGATTACTGAATTCATAGTTTTGCGTTATCAGTGAAATTTCTTTCATAGGTTTTGAACACATTCATTTACATTGATTGCTTCATACATTGATTGCTTCATTGGAAGTTGAACTTATTCGGAAAAAAGTGCGTTTTTTTCTTGACGCTCACTGTAAACGGGAATTTTTGATTCAACATCAAATCTGCTGCAAAGAATCATTATTTGCGAATGAATTCAAGTAAAGTGTAGTATTCACCGATTGTGTTTCATTCTTCGATTTTCACGAAATTTTCCAAGAACAACTGCAAAAAACTTCATCTATCTATTCCACCCCTTCCATCTTTCTCATTACTCATGATCAAGTGAATCCTCTCCTTCACATCTACTCTTCGAAACTCTTTATGATTAATTATATCGCTCTCACACACACTCTCTCCTATTTCATTTGTTTGTTCGAAAAAATATGGAATTTTTATATTCACTGCCTAACGCCCACCACTTGTAGCGCATTGCTGATAAACGGCCGCACACAATGATCTAATAATATCCATCAAAAGAGCAATTTTACGGTTATTTTTCTGCTAGAATTTTCAATTTTTCGTCTGCATAATTTAAGAAGATGGTTTCCATTCCGTTCATGTAACCATCAAAACATGAATTTAAATGACGAATTCTCTGGAAAATGAGTGCACATATTCTGTGACAATAGGGAGACACGATAGGACATGACAGAACAAGATTGCTGATTAAGAGTTGGATTCGTGTTCATTTGCAAGGAAGTGTATGTGAAATGAGTGTTAATGGAGATAAGCAATGCAAAGCAATCTGAACTCATACGAATGAAGCTGTGTACATAAATGAGCCTGAACAGGCGTAAGTACAATTTTAAGCGTAAATACAAGAGTAACGCGAGCTTAATTGCAGTGCACGAAGCCAAAATAGATAGACAATCGTTCGAGGTAATGAATAACGGAACGAACGAAAAAGTGATTGATTTTTATGACGTTATTAGGTAGTGAATAATGAACTATTGATGTTGTCAAATGCCACTCTGGCAAACGATGTTTTTCTCTGCTAGTTATCTTCACATTCCATTTTTAGTGTCCATGTTTTATTCATCTGACGAATAGTATATGAACGAAATTTCCTTCATTCACATAAGGACATCAAAAAAATTCTCCCTATTCTATTTTCTCTGCAGTTTTTCTCTTCTTTTCTCACTTTTACATTCTCAATTTCAGCTGTAATATTTGCTTGCCGAAAAATTCGTCATCAATTTCCAAACTGCGTGCATACAATCATAGGAATGTTTTCGCGAGTATTGTTGCATCAGCGTAAATAATTTTAACTCATTGAGAATTTAGATGTAATGTTGAAAATTATGTGCTCTTTGATCACAATTATGTCTGGTGTTGATAATAGGGGTGGGAGAGTTGTTAGATGTTTGCGAACGCTCAAACTGAACGATGATAACTGGATGCGATGCCATTACTCTGCAAGCCAAGTGATATCTCCTAAAAACGGCTATCTTTTGAGAATTTTCATCATAAGCTGATAATGGTCTATTGTCTGTAGCAACCTTGCAACGCATCGAAAACAACTTATTGTTGGTTGGGTAACGGATTATGAATGTATGTCTATGTTTAAGAATGCCCGCCTCGATCGTGAATAGTCTATCAGAGTGAAATTTCGGAGACTTATTTCGTAATTTGGTTATCCGTGAAGGAGGTATTGATGCGACCAACTGCATTGAACACAAACGACATTCAGTATTCATCAAAGTTTGAAATTGAAGCAAATAAATCATTTCAATTACAATCTAGCATTACGACAAACGATCGCTTGATGTAGTATAGCACACAAGTGAATGTGTCCACATCACTCAAATAAAACCATTACTCAGTACCTATGTTGCAACTGAATGAATGCATCAATGCGCACACAAACAACGAGGGGCCGTATTACATCGCTATGAAAGAAATGTCACTTGTGATAGTTATATTAAGGGATCTGCCATTCACACATTCTATATTTGCTTACTAAGTTGAAATATTCATTTGTATTTGTATAAGTATAGTTGAGTTTTATGTATCTATTATACTTGTTTTGAACAATCATGCATAATTTTATCAGCGTTGAAGACCTGAGGAGTATTTTATCAGTTACTTAAAATTCTACAGTCATTCATTAATGAATTCATACCATGCATTATCACTTTTCTTCTTGAGAAATTGAGATTTAAGACAGTTCTCTCCATTCCTGTTATTTTCAGTGCCCACATTAACAAATATTGAGAGCATTGGAACTGATATTTGTTTGCCTATTTGAATTGATATTTGCCCTGAAGCAATGCCGAATTTGCTATTTGCTCAAATGAGCAAATTCAATTCCTTATTGTCAAGAATTGATTCAATGGCACTGAAATTATCTTATCGAACAGACACTGATATTCGGTTCGGATTTCCTTGTTTACACAGTTTATTTGACATTTCCGCCTTGTCTTTATCTGCTATGATATCGACATTGCACGTGTGTCGTGTAACCAGGTCAGATTTGCGAAGAGTCATAATTCCAAACCGGGTCCTATTAAAATCTTCAACTATTCATTCATCATTAACTTGATTGGTTCACAAACCTTGAAGGCATACAATTGGCATTTTGAATGCTTTGTTGGTAGCAATCATGGCCTATTATCGCAACTCTGATTTCCTGAAAAGATGTTCTCACTCAATCGAGAATTGCTAAAGTGAATAGTGCTGTTTTACATTCACATTTTCTTTCAAAAGTTTATGATATATGAGTTTGAGTGGTTCTTCTTCAGCCAACCTCACCGAATTGATACTTATCAAATGAACACACCCAAACCCAACCATTTCATGTACGTATATATGCGTTTTTGAACATTTATCAGCCTCTCTTCACATTCACTTACCAATGCATTTGATACAGTTGCACTCATTAATGAAAAAGCACTAAATAATCTCAGAAATAATTACAGTGTTGTTTATAGAAATTGAGAGTTCATTTGAACAGTTCGTTCATAACATCAATTTGCACTCTTATTAGGAGTTTCATCTTGAAATCATGAAATCTGTTTGGTTTTATGTTTTTTTAATAAATGCTACTTTTATGCAACAAAAATTTATTTTGAAATTCATCATAACTGATTTTTGAGACATTCATTCGCACGTTATTCGTTGGCGTTAAAATTCATCATGTGAGCTATCGTTATCAGAAGCGTTGATGCAATCAGTGTGAATAGATGAAAAACAGCGTTCATTAAGAATGACAATATTCTGGAAACCATTATTTGTGCAGTGAAAGCAGTTTTTTGTCCAAAAATCTTTTTTTTTCGTTCTTTTTTGAACGATTCCATCAGAAATTTGATTTTGTTGAAATATTCATGGAGGAAGCAGCGCTGAATGAATCCGTTTTCGTGCGGCGTTCTCCTTTGAATTTTCCATAATTGATTTATACCATAACTGCTAAACAAGGTAATAGTTTCGTTTGTAAGTAAAACTCACTGATGAGTTTTTGAAAGCAAAATCTAAACAACACTTTCAACGGATTATTGTTGTATGCTGATGAATTGTAACCGAATTTGTAAATTCAAATATATTTTACTCGGTTTGCAGGTTTCGAACATTCGGCGTATACATTTGCAAATGAATCCCGTGTCCTCGAGTCAGGTGTTGCCGGCAGTGATGTTCCCATGGGAGCATTGGTGAATATTATTCAGGTTATTTTCATATCGCTATTCTTGTGAATTTCTCAAAGTCGTCATCGCGCTAAAATTTTCTCTGCAGAATCAAATCGAATATTGTTATTCAAAAATTTCATCATATTTCTCAATGTGTTTATTCAAAGCAAAAAAAAACATGTGCACTTTTCTTTACAACACACCATTTATCAGCAGTTTTGTTCGTTAGAGAAAGAGCGGAATGATAGACGTCGTTGAGGTTTTGTAGGCGATATTTATTTATGAATTGCATTTATCGATTGTGTAAATTATTCATCAGAACATTTCAAATTATTGATTTTCTTTTTGGCCTCAGAATCGAAAGATTTGAAGTGCGTTACTTATTGATTTCACATAAATCTTTTAGCTCGGAATTTTTGTTTGTTTTGCAATCTGTTATGATATTACTACGTTCATTTGCCGTCGCATTAAAATCGAGAGTAATACTAGTTATTTAAGAGTTATAACAGTTATTTACTTTTGTGGCTGATGTGTCCGCAGTTGTTTTTTGGGAGAGATGTTGATCTTGAAATGTTTTGCAGAAGGGTATTTTTTATACGGAAGCTGAAGTATGTGCAGTGCCGAGTACGAGTGCTGCGAGCGAGGCACGAACCGAGAAAGTGCTTCTCGAAAATTTATCCCTTCTTGAAGCGGGTTCGTTCATTCTGAACTGTTATATTGTTGATGAATTCTTTCATGAAACCTTTCAAATTATCTGAAGATAGTGGTCATCAATCAAACGAACGAGTGAACTTTCAGTACTGAATGATGTGCCGCGTCATAAAATCAAAGAAAAATCACGCGATAAAACCTCCTCAATAAGTCCAACGGTTAACTCAACAAGTGCGCCATCAATAAAAGACGAAAAATCACAATTGCAACAGATACGTGATCGAGAGATGCGTGAATTGCATCACGAAAAGCAACAGCAAAATGGGGCTCATATCAAGAGTAAGGATAGAAACAACGATATTATGGTTAGTTGGTTGCTGAAGTGCTTGTTGATTGTTCGAAAAGCTTTGGTTCTATCGTCTATGGTTGCCTTGAGTAGAATCGATTGATCTGATCGATAGATATAAGACGCATTTTATAAATCAGCGTCAGAGATACAGTAGTATTCGAACGATAGTTGCCAGCACATGATAAGTGGCACCGTGCAAGTGCAACATTTCAGATCTCTACCCCATCAACGTCTTCGAATATATCGTCGACATCAAATACGAGCACGACCACCTTGCCGAATACATGTTGTTCGATATCACCCGCAGTAGCAACCACAAGTTCCAACACAGTAATGAGCAATAATAATACTGTGAACACTCATCAGTTCTATACATCCTCAATCAACAGTAGCAGTAACATCAGCTCAACAACGTCAAACAACAACAACACTAGTAATAACAGTGCGTTGAACAATATACAGCAGTCGAACGCAATACTGTCCAGTCAGCATCCTTTCATCAAGCAACAACCGCAGTCTCAGTCTCAGATAAGTGCACGAGATCGTGAATGTCGTGATCGAATCCTGAATGGTCAAGTTGGTAAGGCCAAAGTGGCTGCTGCTGAACTGCGTGCTGCACAAGCCAACAATGGGTTAGATGATTTCTTTAAGAATTCATTGTCACATTATTTTCTGCAGTAATCGTTCTTTTACTGATTTCTCAGTTATTGAATTTAATTGTGTTCGTGTGAAAATTTGTTGATTTCTATCGTCGAATATTTGAGTGTTCATTAGATGCTTTATTCATTAGTGTTCATCGAGATGCGTATTCAGTTTTGTTCGTTGAATTCGAGAGTGATTCGTCAAGTATGCACATTGTCTGACGATGCAGTCGTGAGACTGTAAACATTTGTGAATGAACGTTTGGAAAGAGCGAATGTGATCTTTGCTGAAAATGAATTGATTGTAGAGCAGTGAATGGGAGTCCAATGGAGGTTGATGGTGTTAATGTGGCCCATATGAATAACGGTAATGGTGCGTTATCAAGTATTCAAATGGAAAATCGACCTTATGAAATCAACCGAGACAGGGTTATTATTCTTTTTTTCATTTATTGTTTTATTCATTCAAAGACGAAATTTGTTATGGCATTTTGAAAGAGGGGAGTAAAGGTGCGATTGTGTTTATTGTTTTCAAATGAAATTTAGTGCAGTGTTATTCGTCATAGTGAACTTTTAGCAGCAATTCAGAACATTTCTTCTCAGTCAAAACATTTCTCTCATAGGCTTTATAACTGTATAATAGAAGATAGCTCTTCTGACAGTTTACATTGTTAAAATGAATCCTGAAGAGGAATATCATTATAGGTGAGGTATTTGAAAGGCCATGAAAGTGAAGTGTTTATATGTATGTGGAATCCAAAGAACGATCTCATTGCATCCGGGTATGTGCATAAACATACATTCGTTTTTGATGACATTGATGGAAATATTATTATTCCTTGCAATTATTTCGTTTTTGAAGCTTGCATTTTTTTATTTTGAAAAGTTCCTTCCAGATGTGCCGAACTCGAGAGTGAAACCAAATGTTGAGCCTAAGTATTGTTTTGAGGATTTTTCTTTAAAGATTCCAAATATAACCTTTCAATAAATAGCAGAAAATAAATTTCAGGTCAGGTGATAGTACTGCGCGTATTTGGAATTTGAAAGGGTCTGAATCAGCGAGCACTTCGTCTCAGACTATCGAAGAGAATTCATTGGTTTTGAAACATTGCATTCAAAAGGATGATAAGCAGATACCGCCGCCAAATAAAGATGTTACATCACTGGATTGGAATGTTTGTTTTGTTTACTGATTCGGTTGTTTGTTTGTCTCGGTGTTTTGTATTCATTCATCTGTCCGATTGTATTCTTATCACTAGTGATCAGCGTAACCGTATCATTCAAATTACAAACCATCAACACTTGCAAAGGAAAAATAAATTTTGTTTGCAGTGCACTGGGGATCTGTTAGCGACGGGCTGTTATGATGGTTATGCACGAGTTTGGGCAACGGATGGTTTGTTTTTCATTCATTTTATTCACAAATTACTTTACTGACTTGTTATCGAATCGATTATTCCATTGTTTCGGTTCCAAATGTTCTGTTGGTCTTTATATTGATATGTAGTTTGACAGGGTTCATCCGCTGAAGATATTCATTGTGCTAAGAGTCATATTTTAGTTAAATGATAAAACGCTTGTTTAAGTTTCCAGTCGCTTCCCAGAATGGGTTTGCAGTATTTCATTTTCTATTCCCATTTTCAAAAAATTTTCAAAGAAGCATTTTATGTTTCAGGTCGGTTACGTTATACGCTAGGTGCGCATAAGGGTCCAGTATTTGCACTGAAATGGAATCAGCACGGCGATAAAATACTGAGTGCTGGAGTTGATAAGGTATGAATGACGTCGGAGAATGATATTGTCCGCATATGTTTTTATAAAATTTTGTCATTTTTATCAACCAACAGTTTGTTTCGTGTGTGAGATGTTTGTGTTGAATTTGTTTTAAAACTATTGCGAAATAGTTAAAGTAGTCTTAATGAAACAATTGTTAGAAGTGAATGAAAATTCAAGAATGTAACGTAACGATAAAATTACAGACAACAATAGTATGGGATCCAATGAAGGGAGTGCAAATGCAGATGTTTCAATTTCACAGCAGTTCGACTTTGGATGTTGATTGGATGGCAGATGACATGTTCGCATCGTGCAGTACTGATACGTGCATTCATGTTTGCAGACTTGGTTGTGAAAAACCTCTGAAGACATTCCAGGTATATGCCACTCCATGCACACATCTGGCAACAAATGAAAAAATAGAGACTTCATTTTTTGAAGTTATCGTTAATTTATCGAGAACAAAATTTCTGCTGTTTTTGCCGTTAAACTAAACACAAATACAAAACGATTTATTGAAGGGTCATTCGAATGAAGTGAATGCTGTAAAATACGATTCACACTCAAGATTGCTTGCATCATGCTCAGACGATATGACTATTAAGGTTAGCTGTTCGGAATTCATCATTTATTTTGTAGTTTATAGGAGGTAATTCTGAGATTTGGTTGCAGCTAATGGTCCAGTTTTGCACTGTTTTCTTCTCTCACGTTTAATTCTACGGTTACTGGTGGAAATAGTTGATTCACAAGATATTTCATTTAAAGGTCTGGTCGATGAGTAGTGACTCAGCAATTCATAACCTTATGGCACACAACAAAGAGATCTACACAATTCGATGGTCACCGATTGGTTATACACTTGCCAGGTTGCTTAATTATCCACTCGTTGATTGATTTACTTCCTGATTTCATCAGTTCCTATTCAGCGTTTCAAAATTTTGAGCCTTTTAACCATCGAATCACTACTGATGATGTTAATGATTTTGAGAACTCTTTTTCGTTGTGATGAAGGCTTGGTGAATTTTCTTTTGCGTCGACAATACATTATACCTTATTATGTCCAATAAATAATTTTCATCAATGTTTACGTTGATGAAAATTATTTATTGAACGACTAAATTATTTATCGAACGACCACTGAAAAACTGAAATTTATTAATTTTAAGTGCCTCATTTGATCATACCGTTCGACTGTGGGATGTGGAACGAGGGCAATGCCTTCGAACCCTAACAAAACACACCGAACCGGTTTATTCGGTTGGATTTTCACCTGATGGCAAATATGTTGCATCGGGTTCGTTCGATCGATCTGTTTATATTTGGGATGTTTTGGTAAGTTATTTCATTTGTATTTTTGTTTTAATGCCGGTGTTTTTGTTCTGTTTTTATGAATTGTGTTTTATGGTTCCCATGCACTTCTCTTGATTTCAGTTCACTTTCATCAAATCGAGTAGAAAACTGAATGTTGTTTTCGATATTTTCCATCTGTTTGGAATGATGTTTTTATTTACTGTTTATGATTGTATTCACCAATCAGTTGTTTGTCCGTTTGGAGATATTGAAAAAATTTTGATTTAATTCGTTTGTTTTCAGTCGGGGAAATTGATTCAAAGTTATACGGGAAGTGTAAATGATGGTGGAATATTTGAAGTAGGATGGAACTCGAGAGGTGACAAAGTCGGCGCATCAGCTAGTGATGGAACGGTGAGCTGCTCTTTTTTCCTCTCATTTATCTTCAAAGTTTACCGTTCGGTATTGCAGTTCTGTTCATGATGACACATGTAAAAGCTATTCATTATAAAGGAAAACCCTTAGATGTATTCAAAAGGATGATAGTTAGGTTTTGAAGTGTTTCAATCTCCTCATTAGTAAAATAAGAAGCTGAATCAGATGTCATTTTTGATGTCATTAGGTTTCCTTTATTGCTTAAAGCATTTATTATCGTCATTCCGAAACTGTAGCGATAATTATGAAAACAGTTGCAAAAGAGTAATTGATTATCAACCAATACCTTTGAATGAATTGTTCGTAACAAACTTTTTTTGCAACACGAAAATGAATCGCCTTTCTAAAATTGTCGGTGCTTTTGTGTTTGGTTTTATATTCGATTAATTTTCAGGTGATTATACTGGACGTAAGACACATAAAAAACCGTTTACTTTGATATAACAACATGGAAAGAATTTTCTTCCTACACCTTCATCTCTCCAATTGATCTGCTAAAGTTCCTTTTCGTGTTTTTCTTTTATATTGTATTCCTGAATGTTCGGTTGAAATTTATTGCTCACCGTTATCTTTTCTGGCGAAAGAAGAGAATTGTTCCTGTACTGTCCATAATTTTTGCTGTAATTTATAATTCGATATAATTTTCAATTTCTCATTCTTTCTGTTCATTTTATGTGTCTGATATGTTGTGAATGAATTATTTTCATGTGTATGTGACGTACAAATGTGTTTTGTTTGTGTGTAATAACGATTTTGACTATCTTTCATTAAGACGGATGTATAATACCATTTGACTGAAAACAGAACAAGGGAATGTTTCAGTTGCAAAATTCTACCTATAATAAGCTATTTATACAATCGACTATCATTTCATCCAGAAATTTCCTTTTCTTAAGCAAACCATGAGTTAGGCCCAACTTTTAGTTATGCATTGCTGTTGAGAATATAAACTGAAAAGTTTGCCATTGTTTCGCTTTACGTCACATTCTAGATAACGTAACGAGTGCTACTTGGTCTATCTGTTGCGAACTACTGCTATGGTTATCCTTTGAGATTGAAGTATTTTGGGAATGATTTGAACTTATCGGTATGAACAACCAAAAAGAGTTGAGTCTATTCGTAATTCGTTGGTAATGACTGAATGAGTAATGAAACATATGTGTTTGTATGTTTGTATTCACCTTATTATAAGATGTTTGTTTTGACTATTAAATTTCCTCTATTTTTGTAGACGGGTGGGATTATTTTAATTGTGTTAATTGATAAAAGTAATTAATGAAGCAATCATTTCTTCGACTTCGGCTTACTGCATTCGAATATCACCACGTGAAGATCATAGATCATTTTTCATACTATTCAGTAATCATTAGCATGTTTCTCGAAAGACTAAAAACCAGCAGACTGCAATCACTACCCGAGGTAATCGTATTGAAAATAGCGTTGAAGTCGAATATGGTTGAACGCGCGCTTTGAAATTGATTTTGTCTTGTTATTTAACTGTCCAAAAGATCAGCAACTTTTTTAAATCTGTTTGCATGTGTTATATGAGTAATTTTAGATATGTTTCACTGACCTTGAATGATTTTCAAATGCGAATTATAACAGTCAGTCGCATTCATCAATATAAATATTAGTGATATACGTGAGCCAAGTTGTTCTGAACTGAAATTAAAATTCGAACAGCAAACACAAACAAAACTCATTTCATTCAGTGGATTTTGAAAATGTGAAGATGTTTCGTTTTCGTTGATAAATGATTTCTAATGTGTTACATTATTCTGTTTAATATTCATATCAACTCGACAGTTACTCTGATGTGATGGGTCATTGGTTGACATCTAGAAATGTGAAATATAAGTTAATCAGCAAACGGTTGATAGAAGGTACTCACTATCGGGTATTCTTAAATACTAACAACAGTCTTAATAATCCTTCTTCCATCGATTTCATCATTATTGGTTACAGTAATTGTCTCCTTTATCGGTGCTTCTTGAACGAAGGGTCGCCATTTCAATAGGCGTTGTGAATTTAGTCGGCATAAGAAGAAATGTACAAGAGCGAAATTCTTGAAAATATCCTGACTTTTTGATGACATGTCAAACTACTTAAGCCATTCTATAGTACTGCCAAATTGTGCACATTTGATCCCTATTGTGTGATCAATGATACAGTTCTACCTGAATATCACGAGCACCATTTTCAAACTACCCGTACTCTCGGGTTCGCTCAGCAACATTACGATTTCTTGTTACCATCAAATTGAGCGGATTCTTGGCTTTCCAAATATTTTATATGTTATCGACGGCGATTTTTTGGTGTTATCTTGTACAGTTGAGCCGTTCATTTCAGTACATTGTACATACATCGGTCAATGTATGCAAGAGTTAAGGGAAATCGCACTGATCAATTCAAACTAACGTTCTTCTCACCTTTGACAATTAACATGATGGTGGTCGGAAAACCATCACTACATTCTACATTTCAGAGTAAACAGAATCGCTCTACAATATATACTTTTCTGAGATTAGGAAAGCTGAAGAAACGGACGGTGGAGAGAAAATGATATATTGCCGTCGAAAACCGAGAGTACTTTTAGGTTGAAAATGGTGATCCTGAAATTGCTAATTCCTTGTAAGCATTGATCAATGGAGATGCAACCTATGGAATGAATGACAGAGGACAGCCGATATTGCTGAGACAATCTGCAGGTTGATCAATATAAATCAGCGCCGTCGTGAAATATTTTGTGAAAATCAGCTGTTTGTGTGGACATAAGTAAAATCGAGCGACAGCATACATACATTTCTGGAACAAGGGAATCTGGATGTCATCTCCGAGATTTGCTTCACTTCGCCTCAGTTCCAGAAAAATTTCATCGCGATGGTTTTCCATTCTGCTAATAAATGTTGCCGAGATGTTTTTTAGATTTGAGCATTATTTGCCTGCCGAGCTTTGGCATATAACACTTGCATGCAAGGTTTAGTGTGATGAGTAAATTGTTTGTGATGAGCAAATTTGTTTGAATGATGCATTATTCTTCTTATCTTTGTTTTACGGTGTCTTCGTCCACAATCCAAACACTTCCCTTGGTATGTGCTATTCAAAACATCGAAATGAGGAGACGACGTATTGACAGCTCCCACTAAGCATGCATTCCAATGCTGATTGGTGGCTCAATTTCTTCCCAATTGCGCCCAATCGTCTGTTTTCAGCTCTCATTTTAATGCAACAAATATTTTGAAATTCAATGGAAGAATTGTGCGCCATGGCGATCTCCTTAAAACGATGAAGATTCATTCATTTTCTTGATATTAACGCTTCTTGAACATTATAATGCAGTGCAGTTGTTAAGTTTGAACAAGTGTAACACATCAATATAAAATTATGAAATCATTCAGCATAACATAAACAAGTTGATCAATATCACATTTATAATCACAGATAATGTCTAAAAAATGAACATTCAAAAGATGTTAATTCTTATTATTCACGAATTATTACAATGTTAATGGTTATTGAACACAATCAGTGGTTGCCATTGAGGTTCCTTTTACGTCCGTCTTCTAACTTATGCAATGTTTCCAGCTCCGCTGCACCAGAATTCACTGAAATATGATGGATGATCACTTTCGCAGTTTCACTCAACTCTTAACAGTAGTGTTGATGATCACAGTAGAGTGCTTATTTTCGGAAATCAATATGTACCACTGAAGGAGAAAAAATCTGATTGATGCAGTAGTAATGTTGTGATGGCACGAAATGCAACGCACAAATGATGCAAAATGCAATTGTTTTGATAGCGCAAGGTACATCTCATGAGATAAATTATTTGCGATTATCGCTCTGCGAAGTGAGAAATTTGTTGTGTTTAAATTTTAGTTACAAAACGAAGTGAAATTGCAAACTGCAGTCGCTACCTTCTACGGAGCATTTTGCTGGATGGACGACGGAGCGAAATGAAGGCACACTATCATCTAAGGCCGTTAATTCCTGTTTGGTGAATATCTTCTCGAGAACGAACATTCGTATTATCACCATAAATACGAGCTGTAATTAGAAGTTCTCATTTCAACAGAAATTTCCTCTCTAATGGAAGCGCCACTGCTGTGTAGACTTTAATGATGTCTGTGACAACGTTAACTACCTTTTATCAGCGAAACTTTTTCAAATGTTCGCGTTTATTCCAACAAAAGTAAAAACATTATAATGCACGATAATGAGCTCATGAGTAACTTTAAAAACTTTTTTAGTTTGCAAGATTTATTTAGTTAGTGAAATTGCAATTATGAATATTTCTTTGAAAATTTTGATTTCACTGTTTACTGAATGGAAATGAAATAACCATTAGAGGAAACATCATTGAGACGTATTTAGCGTATTTGACAATGAATAGAGCGACAATGCTAAGAATTTGTAGCAATGTGAAGAGATGAACTCTCTTCATACGAACCATCCTCATCCACGTGTAATCGGGCTAGAATTTTAATCAGTTCACTTGAAAAAGTTTGTTTTTTCGATAATAAAATTTTTCTTGAACTTTCATGTCAAGAATTTTTGGAGGATTTTAGTTCAAATTTTGATGAAAACCATTGCGATGCATAAAGAGAGAGTGTAGATTAATTTTTCAAATGGTATTGGTCAGCGAAATGAAATGATGATACCTGATATTTGATGGGCATAAATAACATCGAAATACGCTGTACAAATTGAAGACCCAGCATTGACACAACGCCCATATATAAAAACACTCCTATGAGCACTGGCAATGGTACCAACTTGAAATAACACGGATCAAAAATTTTCTTTCACTTCATAATAATCATAACTAATAATCAATGACTAAATATCTGAATCTAATAGTAAGTGTATGGCTGAAATTTCTCATTATATTCATCGTTGCATTCATAAAACAAATTCTTTTCAATCTATATTATATAGCGAAAGTAACAATCGCATTAAAACTGAATGCTTCATATTGATGTGGACAACTAACGAAAATCGATTAATGTGCTGTTTTTAGTAATTTGAAATTCCCTTTTTTTTGCGTCTGTGAAGAAAAAATCAAAGTGAATTCGAGTTGTTTTGCTGGAGTTTTCCGTTTCAAATTCCATCTAATTGTAAGAATAAATGGAAGGTTTTTTTTTGCTGCGCTCAGCAGATTTATTCATCTATGCAAATTGCTGCTTTTTTTTCGACTGCACCACTAAAACATTCATAGGGAATGAACTTGATATTTGAATTGGAATTTGTACTCAGTTTCATTCAAACAAAATACTCTCATTGACATCGTCAATCCAAAAAATACACATGCGCAATTAAAAGTAACTCTTACGAGATGAGAGAACGCCTTTTGTGGTGCTTAGGAGCACGCAGTGCAGTGACGGACTGCAGAGCACGATCATTATCATTCGCTTGAGCTTTTTCAATGTTCATGTGTATTGTTCCGAAAGAATGCGTTTTGAATCTTTCATAAATGCCTACAGTTGTTGTTGTAGTGGTAATGAAGTAATGTGCCAACACATTGTTTATCCTACTTCCCTGATTGTGCGATCATTTTGTGAAATGAATACTGGTATTTGCGATTGAAACCTCAGCAATCGGCAAAATTAGCGAAAATAAAATGGCCGAAAAAGTAAGATCGCATGCGTTAAATAGAGTGAATCAATTGGTAGTGTTGCTATTGACTTACCTTGATGAGTGGTGTCAGAAAGACCGAAAGGCCGATGAGTAGGTGCGCAAGAACGGATGTTAAACGTTGTTCTCTGGAAGAAAGTTATTCAGGAGGCAAATGAATGACTTTAAAGGCATTCAAGCAAGAATATCGCCGGAAAACAATTAAGGTTGAAAAATAAAGCAATAAAAACGAACTTGACACCGAGAAATTGTGCTCTTTCACCAGGTGCAAACGTTTCACTCTGCAATCTCAACGAGTCAACGTGCATCACCGATAACACGGTTGCAGCAACATAAAATGGTAATCCAAGCGCAGCACATATCACTATCAATGCTGCTATCGTTAACAAGTCCAAATGATAGCCAAACCCTTTCTTAAATTTTTTGAAATTTATTTTAGTGCTTATATCCAACAATAGAACTTCGATGAATTGCAGTTTATCTGTGCAGACTGCAGACATGAAATTAGGTATTCGGATAAGTTGAAAATATAGCAAAACTCTTTCTTAGTATGGTGCTTACTTACTCTCAGTTTGTTGTCTTTTCGATTGATGATGACTGCAGTTATTTGTTGATCCATCACTATCAAAATCGTGTAAAATATTGCTGGAATTACGGCAACAACGGCCACATACCATCCTTCAATTTTCAGTGGAGAAATCAACCAATTTCGTTCAAGAGTCGGCTAAAATTTACGTTATGCAATCAGCCAAGTGACTATCATTTATAGGTTGTGCATTTGAGTGCACAAACTATTGCAGTTTTATTTTGTAATATGAATTTTGTTCAGTTTGTGACAAATTTTTGAAGTTGACCATTTTCTTGAGTCAGTTTCGTTGAGAAACAACGCGATTCATTATTTCAGCTGTGGCTGAACTTTAAATAGGTGCAGTGATCATAGGTGGGGCACATTGCTTCAGTTATATCGAAAACGTAATGGCAAAAGAAATAATGGTAAATCCAATATCAATTCAATGCATTGAAATTTCAAAATTAATTGAAAGCATTCTGCAGATAAATCCATAAATCAGATAACGCGCTTTGCAGAACTCGCATTTTCCCAATGAATTATGGTAAATCCGATATCAATTCATTTTCACAATGAACAATCGTGTTTTCGGCGAAATAGTCAACCGAGAGAAATCTGATTATCGTTTGTCATTCATCAAAAGCTCGTCATTTACTCTTCATCGAAAGCTCTCAACTTATATTTTTATAAGCATTCAAAACGATTTTTCCTTCTTATATAGACATCATCATTGAAAAGTTGATCTTCCAATGATCCGGCTGAAGAATTTGTACAAAAAAGATGCAAAAACAATGTGCAGAGAAAGAATATTTGCAAAAAAAAGAATATGTTCAAAAGATGAAAAATGGGAGATTCGATTGGCATCTAAAAACGCTCAAGAGAAAATCTTTCAAAGAACACTCGATGAGAACAGACAGTCATGATAAGCAGTGAGCTGTGATTGCAGCAATTCATATGATGTTCACGACGCTCTTTTTCGTTCGTTTCAAACGAATAAGTTGTGAATATTTACATGCTGCATGTTTTTGTTAAACCTGCATTTAAGTTCAGCATGAACAAAACAAAGTTGACGTTCACCCTGAAGCTTGATGGTATATTGAGTACAGGTACATCAAGTCCAACAAAGTGCGAAATTGCTGTCATAATGACGATCGCTATGAAAACACCGAAGTCCGAGATGCTATTGCGGATCTGAAAACTCCTCTTTTCTTTACGCAACGACACTTGTTAAAAAGACGAAAACAAATCAATGGCGTTCATCTAAGCACTGATAAATGTTCTTTGAGAGAGTAGAACTGAATTTATAATTTCAGTGCGGTGCGTTTACGATAGGATTTTTTTTTAAATTTTACTTCCAGAAGATTTTATAATGTGAGCAAAAAAAATTGGAAATCATTCCCGACTTACGGTGGATCCAAAATACGGTGTACGTCTGAACAAGTTAAGGCCATAAGTAAGTGCAAATGTGCCGAATGTTAGCAAGATTGATAACATATAAACATCAGGCTTGAAACGGCATTGTAAACCAATTGCTTCCCCACCTCGTAGTGCACACTCTATGCAGATTCAGTGATAGACAGAGGTTTGTATTTGATTAATAAGAGTATATTGTCGTTTTATAATTATCGAATAAAGTTTTTAAGATTCATATTAAATAATTTCAAATTTTTTGGAAGCTTATTCACGTAAGCCGCTACCAGCGAGTCGAATGAAATGAGTAAACGGACGGACAAATCAAAGAGAGCTACCTTCAGCATCAATATCGGTGAGTTTCATTCGTACAGTTACGTTCGATTCAGCGATCACTTCATTCAGATGACATATGCACGGTGATTCGAACACTACCTCAAATCAAAAATATTTGTCACTTCTGAACTCACTGATACATGTGATACACCTATTCGATGAACTAACTCTATCTTGAATGCTTTAGGTTCTCGAAATAAACAAATTCTTCAGTTAATCGCAGTAATTTCTGAGATACAACGATTACTGATAGAGTTTCTGGAACGGTTTCTGAACTTTCACTGCATTTTTAACATTTTGGAACGTAAATTTATTATGCATCAATTATAGGACTTCAAAAACTTTACGATCACTGGAGGATTAGGCAAAGGGAGGCATAGGCAAAATCATATCTTCAAATTAATTTCTTGTAAAACTTTTGTGCGCATATAGCTAGGAGTGATATGGACTGAGTCAATTTGGCTTGCAGTAATTAATTCACTTATTGATCTTACTCTTGGATCAGCAATAATTGGTGCATCGTGACTGATCTCGAGTAATTTTTCGAATGATTGAATTATGAAAACAATCGATATCAGTGTAGCAAACGCTTCCTCAGTGAACCTGAAAAGTTCGATTGCATAGGCTGATAACCGTCTTACGGCTCGAGAAGGCTCTACGATACGACATCAACCGTCAACAATATTATTGCCACTCAACTGCTCGGTAAGAAACGAAACATAAAGGATAAATTCACTGCACATATCTGTGCTTTTCGATTTGAGAAGTGGAACTCGAAGATTCACACTGTAAAATTTTGTGCGCTCAGAACAAAGCCGGAAACATGCGTACACATATATTTACCTGGTTATTAATCCAACCAATGCTGACATATCTGTTGCCACCAGTATTATTAATATAACACTGATCCAAATTCCAACCCAAAATCGAAATGGTAAAAATTCCCAACCATTCGTCCTGAAAGCATTGAATTGAATTCATTGTGTATCGAGCGCCCTTTGATGAATCAAATGACATTTGACTACTCGAACTCAAAGACTGTTGTTCTGAAGATAAGTGAGAAATGATTGATGAACACAAGAACATTCCTGATCGAAAACGAATAATCAGCAATCTCAAGTATGAAAATCTGAATTTGCAAACTGATACTGATAAATTTATTCACATGCAAAAGTCGAATAAGATTGTTTCAAAAACCAGCGTAGGTCCGGTGGCTGAAAGAATATTCAATGGTTGACCTGCGAAGAGCCCAAATATAACACCACTTATGCCCCCACAAAGAATATTTTCGATTGCAGCCTGCAAATTAATTTTAAAGACTTGATAATGGATTGCGATTCTTTTTGATCAATTCACCTCGAAACAAAGGCTTTAAAAACGAGTTCGCTCGTTTGCTGTTCACTGATGTTTGAATTAACAGCATGAAGAAAGTGCAAAAGTTGGGAAAAACGAATTAGAACACTTGCGTCATGATTGAAAGGACAGAAATATTTATATAATTCAGTGGTTCTCAACCTTTTTTTCCCCAGCACCCCGCAGAAAATTTCAAGTAGTCCTCTTACCCTCTGCAACAACAGTCAAAATATCCTCGCATCCCTCACAAAATCCACTCTGTATCTCTCTCATCCACTAAAGTGTTAGATAAATGTATACCATTAAAATACGTTCTAGCCTTTCCAAAATATACACATTTAAGTCCATCATCGCCTGCTTTACACACGTGTATAATTTGAGCTCCGTCCTCGCTTACTTTAATTTACAAAAAAATAAATCTCTTCTTGTACACCCTGGAATACCTTCTCGTATTCCCAGTTGAGAAACCCTGGTATAATTGTATGAGCGTTCGTAGAATAACATGAAACGAATTGAAATGAATCGAACCATTTGGTGATGTAATGCGCGTTCCATTACCGCACCGAATGTTATAATTGATGTGATATTTGCAAAAAATAAAAATATCGATGCTGCTAATGATTGACTTATTCGACCGCGAAAAAAATCTGTAAAATCTGATGCCAAATATGGTACTTTCATTCTGAAAATAACAAATTATGGTCGGTATTTGTTGAAAATTTTGATTTTTTAATGGCATAGCTTTAAGACATTACCGTAGCTGTCCAAATGACAAGGCGTTTATGAGAGAGATTTTTTTGTTGAAGACTACCAGTGCTAACAGTAATCTTTCAATAAATACAGGCTGGTATTTCTTTCGAGCAGAGGTATCAAGTATGCAAGTGCATTAAACATCGCCTTTTGTACTTCTATTTGCTTTAGCTACTTCTTTTTTTCGTTGAAACCACATAAGGACTTCGTAAAACTAACTCACTTGATATCCTCCAAAAGACCGCCGAAAAGACGACCCGTCCTCACGATATCACTGTGATGCACCTTCTCCTCCTCTATTGGTTCCTCGTCAAAAGGATCATCGTAACATGCATAAAGCATTCCAACGGAACGTGCCTCCTCAATGGAACCCTTTTTGACCACACTATTTGTTAGTAAACAAACAAACCCCATTATACAATAAAACAAAGGCTTCTTTGGAGCACCGATTGACCGCACATCCATTTGCTGCGAATCAGATCGAGTAATTTTTGCAGTAGTTACTAAGTTCATCGATATAATAAACGCGGTTACTTATCGAAGCAGTGATCCGTACTTGCAAAGCAGTATTTGTGAACAGAATGTGTTCTTTTACGATGCAAAGTATGTATTCTGATTACTGTAAGTATTCTGAGTGATCATATGCTGAATCCGTCATACTACCGATGTGATTTGACATTTGTGACAAGCAAGAAACAGCTGAGTTGATCATAAAATGTATCGGATCTATACCTGATCGGATGTTTCATGCGGTTCCCATCGAGTTTCAGTGCTACAGTTACCTGGTGGGATGGCTACTATTTGAGCGAAAAACTCTTCAAGAGCATCCGCAATTGTGAATGGCTCTAACGAGTATGTGGCCACTTTCCTGAAGATCTGCAATTTTGAATTTACGTTGATTATTGCTTTTTTAACATACATTCTAAGGACAAGATTTAGATTTAGAGGAGGATAGCAATTCAAAGCAACAAGTCGTACTTCACGACGAGCAAGCCATAAACTGAGCATCCATGTTAAAATCGGAGGGAAGTGTAAGTTCGAACTGCTGCATAATCATTAAACATTCTCAGAAACGGACGTTTGCAATGCGTGAAATCGTATTCGCTGAACCGATTGTGGATAACGTCAAAGCCATTGGAAAGGATAGAAATAAATCTCGAAATTGGATCGAATGCAATGTCATAAAATGAATTTTTGCAAGCAAAGTTTATCTGCGATATCGTCATTTGACTCATTCAACATTTAGGTTTCGTATTCTGAGATTCCATGAGAAAAGAGAAAAATAAAAAACCTCATCTGAAAATAAAGCTCCCATTGTTCTACCAATCGATTTACTTTCATTGCTGTAATGATCATGCGGATTGAGAAGAACAAATATAAAATGCACTGGTAGAGGTATATTTGGTACTTCCGGGTATAGCACCTGAAATGACAGTATTGATTTTCGCGGTGGTACTCCACTCTGTCAGTTTCAATTAGGACTCCATTGATTTATCTTCATTTTTCAGCTTACCTGTACATTCTCACTGATGAACTCAATTCATATTTGAATAATGAAAATTCCCTTCTGTTTTGAACTTAACATAAGCAGTAATGTTTGTTGTCATTAATATTGTTGGGAATCAAATGATTGCTATTATTTTCATCAGTATTCGTACGTTTTCGGTAACTCACGCTTCCGGCAAACTGTTCTATTTCGCTGTTCATTTGCACTATTCAGTTCTATTCTTCGCGTCCCTTTTTGGAACTGTTCTGTTCTATTCCTTGGAGGAGAAAAGGAAGAGGACAGGGATGGGAAAGTTTGGCTGGAATAGAAGCATGTCTAACATACGCTCACGATGTCGAAACATCATCAATCAAATTGAATCGGTCAGAAAGTTGTATATCTCTGGCAAATGCTAATCGTTGATAACTTATATCTAAGTTTTATGTGTGATGAAGTTTCATTCCTGGGTGGTGTTTCATGACACAAAGTATCCATCAAGTTGGCAATGTCTAGAATGAATGGCCAGTTGCGAAGATGAGCGAATGATATTGAACAGCAATGACCACTTCAAGTGTGTTTCAATTTCATGATAAAGTACTTTAATGAAATTTTTACCAAATAAATTTTGTATTGATGCATGTCATAATTTTTGTAATGATGCACGGGTATGAAAAAAGAAAGAGAATATCACTTTCTAAGAGAACTTTGTGCGTAGAATCTGAAGTAGAACCCGTTTTCTGATTTGTATGTGCCGTTTCTTTGCAAAAAAAAACCCGACAAAGCCCAGAAAATAGCTACATACGTATAAGTTTCAGTGCATTAAAAACTGACTTTTCACACTCTTATCAAAAACCAAAACGGAAGCCACGTTTCGAATTTTAACCCCTAAACTCTCACAGAAAATGGTATATTCAATCGTACATTTGTCTTTTATTATACGGTGCAATTAATTGATCAGCTGAAGTTCATGAATGCAACTCAAACGGTTCCGTAATTTGCGCTTTTGAAGAGGATGTGCTATTTGATTTGAAGAACCGATATTATTAGCGCTTCCTCCTGAGAATTTTGAGGAGAGCGCAGAAAACAGCATATTTTCTTGGTTAGTAGATATTGATTTGATCATTCACTTAGTCTTATTTCTTCATTTACGTCATCCTTATTCGTTGGTTTAGTTTGCATGAGAGATCGATATTTTGAAATGTACTGATTCTAAGAAAGAACATTTGAATTGGTGGTTCGGATTTGCAACAGTGTGGAACGGCGTATAAATGCCGTAGAAGAACGTTCACTCACATTTGACTTAGTGAAAGGAGGAATGATTGATATTATAATTTACGATCGTAATAAAGAACAAATGAACAAACCTTTGGTTTATCCAACCGAACAAGAGCACATACTGGTTTTTCGATAGCATTCACGTGACCAACGAGTACAACGGCTGCATTCGTACCCGGTGTTATCTTCTTCATTTGCCTTGTTTCGTACTTTAAATTATTTGGTATCATTTTCAAACAATTTCTCTGATTCATTTGTCGACTTATTCAATTGCATCAAAAACTTGATTTGACTGTCACAAAAGAACAAGTATTTCGTTAAGCCTAGAACGCCTATCAGGATCATTTTAAGCCCATACCAAGTTTGACCCGATGGCATTCTGCTCTCCGGTGGAACCGTGAGCTTTAATTTCAAGTCCCTAAAGACTATGTATGCCTTTTTTCCGATAGGTTCACATCATTTCGCGAGAAGTTATCACGCAAGAAAATGACCACTCGCCAAACGCATACTGGAGTCAATTTAACCTTAACCCAATTTTCGTTGAAAAATTGATCGTTGATGCCTATAAATGCCAACGAATCTGGTCCTCTTCATTCTTTTCGCGAGAAGTTATTCTTGATTCTTGATCCATTTTTGATCAACCACTAGATCAAGTATGATGACGGTCATGCGAATGAACATGAGTTTCACAGTAGCGTCGCCTTATCGATATGTCATTTCTTTTTAGAGGACCAGAATTTAGCAGCTGATTCAACGCCTTTGAATAGCAGTTATGGTGCTAATGATACATGAACCAAGCTAATACCTGCGGGATGTCATGAAAAACTAGAACTGTGGGCGTTCTTCCAGCTTTGCAGAAAAAAATCTCTGAGAATGAGGTTGCTTGATATGCGATTCCAACGCATCATTCAAGAGCTCTTTCTGGTGTTTCTATCAAATAAGGGCCATGGTTGATGTAAGATGATATTGGAGTGGATAAGCTGAGTGCAGTCAAATTCATCTGATGGGTTAACTGCATTTCTACTGGCAACTGGCTTTCGGCTCGAAGCACACATTACTCGATCAAACGATAAACGAATATTGCAAAATGATGAATTACATACACTTGTAAAGGGATGAATTCCATAATAACAGTTATGAGACTTTTTTCATGGCTACGATAAGCATGAGGTGCCATGCATGCGAGATGTGAATATCTAAAGTGAACACGTTTCGTTGGGAGCTCTATCACTTTTTCCTGGCCTAGAAGACATGAATTCCCGATGTGGACGTCTCGTGGCTAAGCCGTACTATATTGCATATGCGATGAAAGAAAAAATCACACTGATGATCATTCGAATAAATTACTTATATTGACAATGAAGAACTAGGTGCAGAGTAGTAGTGAACAATAATTTTACAGAAAATTAAACAAGTGATTTTTTGTTTGTTCCTTTAATTCTGGGGATTTTAACGACTTTGGTTTAGATTTATTGACGATGCTCAGTTGTTCTATGTGATGCTGTTTGCTTAGAGATATTCAAGTCGGTTGTTTCTGTTTTTATTTGACTGCAGTTTTTAAGAATATTATTTTTTACAATTGTATAAAGCAATTCCTTCCATCATTACCAATGTAAATTAGATAAAGATATTGGTTCGTTCTGCAATCATATTGATGGTTTTTTATTCGTCTTTTAATGACTAGCAATAGGCTCGTTGAGCGCAAATAATGGTTCGCTTGAATTGAACGTAAAAAAAAACTTTGCTGTTAGTTGATAATTTCTATAAAATTCATACGACGGTTGGAACATATCACAACAAATTTTGTTTTCTCAAATTGTCGTCAAAATTGTCACTTAGTTAGCTAAAAGGTGGTCATTAGTGGCGTGTGATCAAAATGATTCCAATATGCGTTTGGCGGAAGGTAAATTTTTTTTCATGAATGGCAGGGTTAAAATAGATGAATAGAAGGTTTTGATTGACCGTAATGAAGAACGTTGTTGATCGCATCAGAACAATTCAAAGTGTCGTTTTTAATCAACTCTCCGAGAAACAAATTGCTCAATCGGTTTTCAGAATCAATATCGATTGAATGGATAATTAGATAGAAGCCAAATGGTAGCCCGTCTCAGGCTCGGTAACATTGCTACACCAATCAGTTTCAATTGATGAGATGATGAATGTGAACAAAATACCTCTGCAATTGTTTCTTCGGCATTCGCGTATGCGTCATTCATGCTGACTTCGCTTTGAAGTTTTATCATCTCTCCTTAAAAATTATTCACACTCAATTTTTTTTGTTCAGCTGCATATTCATTCTCATGCACGGGAATGCGCTTTGCTTTGATTGTTTGCGTATCGTTGAGAGATTCGTTTGAGTTTTATTGCGATGATAGATGCAGTGTTCTTTGCAATATTTTATTCCAGTTTTTAACGCCACTCCTCATTGAAAGTGCAGGAAGGATTATTGAAACTGCCAACTTTTAGATGAGAAATTTTTGTAAATTGCTCTTTTGGAAGAATATTAGATACGGTTCGAGAAGAAAAGAAAGAACAAAGTCGTAGTAATAGAGAGTAATGTTCTGAGTTTCGAACTAAGAGAAAAAACTGAAAGTGAAATGCTGTAAAAGGATAAAGCAGTGTTTGCTCACTCAAAGAGCATACCGTACCCTTTCTTTGCTCGCCAGCTGGACGTAGTCGTTTACCAATGAGATGTAATTTAGTTGCGTTGAGAATGTCTTTAATAGCCAATGAGTTTTCTTCATTGATATGGCCACGCTCAATCCAAGCTGAGCAAAGCGTATCTGAAAGCAATTTCGAGCTCAAATACTCTTACACCAATTTGATTACATTTTGCAATGTGTTTCACATGTTGAACGTAACATACGTGCTCTAAAATAATAGTCACTCGCGTTATTAGGTGATGTCGATTCACATGAGCTTTTTGATATCTTACAATTAGCAATACTGTTCGAGATTTGGAACAATCCCCTACCCTCAGTTTTGCACCCGCGGGAGAGTGAACCATCACGCCGAGTCGCAGGGATACCTGTTCTC
Organism: Anisakis pegreffii; assembly: GCA_035041965.1. NCBI lineage: Eukaryota > Metazoa > Nematoda > Chromadorea > Rhabditida > Anisakidae > Anisakis > Anisakis pegreffii. The sequence goes on along the minus strand of JAPYMA010000315.1, from coordinate 59,494 downwards.
AGAGAACCTCCCGCACCCACGGAGCCACCGCGAATTCCCCTGCAGAGGCACCCGTGAATCGTAGATACGGAAAACAACAGTTGCAAATGATTGTCATCAGCAGTAATGCCTAAGCTCCAAATCCGAGAATTTATTTGTTTCCATCAAAAAAATGTCGCAGTAACGGTCAGTTGCCGAAGCTAAGGCCAATAAGTTTATTCTTGGAGCCAGAACGAGAAGAAGCAAACATTGGAGCCGCAGCCGAAATTTTGGAAGATGCACAATCGGAGGTGGTAGAGTTTGAGTGAAAATTTTACAATTTCTCAGTTAGTGTGGAGATGGATTTTCAGAACTGCGAAGCCGAAGCTGAGTCGATTTTTCTAAAATTTATTGATCAATGGTTACAAGTCTTTATTGAAACTGTGGTGTAATACCGATGATGAAGAAAGAACAGAGCAAACGTTGTACCAATAACAACGACAATATAAAGTCAGCGCGGATTTTCTAAACCACACAATGAGTACTGGTTTGCTTTTCCAGTTCACATTCGGAAGGGTTCCCCACCTCTGCGGGGTCGTTAGTGAACATTGTTTGGTAACTGAGACTTTGAACTTATTGTTGGACATTTCTTTGCTAAATGAACAATCGGTGACTTGACAAAAATTTGTACGCCGAACACTCTGAAGATGTCATCGGATCGATTGACTTTAGTGATAAAAATGATAAACAAAAACGATTAGTATGTTTTGATAAATAAATTATTGCACACCTGATATTTCTTTAAAATTTTTCAGTTCTGCATCCAAAATAATCACTCCCTTTCGCAAGCAATTTTTGAGTTGTAAAAGGCCGAGCACTGATAATAGAGTAATATGTGGCTTTGAGAACCTTGTTCCATCACCTTCCACTGATTGCTCATATTTTATCCAACTACAAATCATTATTCACAGAACAATTTAGCAGTTTTTCATGGCAGACATTATCGCTTTTTTGATGCGTTACCTCGTGATGGCGAATGGCGAAGGAACGTCGGCAAAAAGAAAGTTAAAAAAATCCGCTGAAGAATGAAATAATATTTCAAAAGCAAATGAGTTTTTGATTACGAATGAGATCTCAGCAAAAAAACTTTTCTCATTCGCAGAAAGAGACCTGTTGAAATACTTGTTAAGTTCACGAGACCGCAATGATTAATTGAACTCTCTCACACCTGAACCATGCGATGAACTGATCAATTCATCTACGATAATGAAAAAATGCGTATAATGAAACGTTTGAATTGTCGGAATGTTCACAATTTTCGTCGCCAATCGAGTGCCATGAGCAATTGCATAAGAAGTAAATCGATTGAAGCAGATTGAATGCATCTACCAACTGATCATTTTCTAATGTTTTTATGAAGAATCCATCTCAATCGAAAAAAACCTTCCAGTTCATTTTCAGCTTACTTGAATTCTAGTCGAACTTCTGCTTTGCACGTCTCTAAAAAATACTGACTGAAATGGTCACTAACCGAGATACTTGTTTCCAGTGTAAGTCATCATCATCATCAGATGTATCAATCTCAAGCATTTCCGTATATAGTAATGGATTATCGTCTCGATTTGCTTCAAGCACTTGACGCACATTGTGAATGGGACCTTAATAGAGCAATTATCTTGATTCGAACTTTGATTATCATTGTGCTCAAAACCTTGAATGAAGGTCTGTTCTAGTGTGTAGATTCAGAGGGTGACCTCATTATTCATATGAAGAAGAAGTGGACGCTGATTATATTACGGTTCAATCTGTTATGTAATAAATGCATCCAGCTGTACAACAGCGAGTCAAGGAAGGCAATCGTTCGGTGGAAATATAGTAAACGGCATAATGTACACACTCAATGCTATCATATATGGTTGCCACAGATATTGTTTCAAAAACTATGAATTTTTTTAAATGAGCAACTATGAATTTTTATAATTTTGTATGAACTATGAATTTGTATCTGATAGTGAGTGTTAATCGAACGATGAAGTCTCACCAAGAATTTAAACATCTTTGTACTTCCTGTGTACTGAAGTGTATGTAACAAGTACTTTGACGCCGGATACAATATTTCATATGATTGAAGTGTTTTACTCTTCCTTTCAGTTTACTCGCATGTTCTCATTGAGAATGTTATAATAAATTGCTTAGCTTTTATCGGACGTTTAACAATAAGAATAACAGGATGTGTCATGAGCTTGTTATTTTTGGAACAACTGGACACGTGGGTTTTTTTATTGCAGGTAACTGATGACTGATTTACTATCTCTATTGATCAAGTACGGTTTTTGAATTGATTAAGTACGGTTTTTGAAAGAGAACACTCAGTTATCAATTAATTATGTGGTGGTTTCCGACTGTATTATTTGATCGGTGAAAAAAAAGAGTTTAGTGAATTTAGTCGCTTTCGAAACTACGGTAGACTGAATAGAATCAGAATGGAAAGCAATGACTAACTTTCAGGATGGTTACCAACTTGAAGGGTTTGTATCGCAAACAATGGATCTAACAGTAGATCTTCTGAAACAACGAATTCAGTATGTTAACTACCATCGTGAAAATGAATAATGACATCTAAACCTCAAAAAGTTCAATACGATAAACGTCAAATATCAAAACATCCAAAAAATTCGAATCGGCTTCTTCATTGCAGTGCTCGGTTTTGATATTTTCAAATGCAATGAATCTGCTTTCACATTCATTGATAATTCCTGAAGAGTGTTGTTTGATAATGCAAAAAATTCGAATTGTTTCATGCATAAATTCCATCATTCGTTTGAAACTGATCAAAATCATTAATCGGATCAATAATTGAAATATTTAAAAAATTCCAGAGAAAAGACCAAAATCCTACGTCCTCCAAACACCGACGGTCTGGGATATTCCTCGGTGATACTTTTGCGTCGCCTAATGCTCGACTGACTTCCTCTAAAATCGGGACCACCATGGCTGCCCCTTAATGGCATTCTACCCAAACCACTCTTAAGGCCTGAAATATCCACGGAATGATATTTGAGAGAATCGAATTTTTATATGCTGATTTATTGTGCATCTTTCGAATATCACCTGATAATTCATGAGAATGAATTGAGCATTTACAGAAAAGTGAAATGAGCAATCGCATGTTAACGTGGCAATGCATTCGTAAAGGGCGATAATTTATATTGTAATTGACCGCATTGACAATAAGCACAATCATACTCGTCAATCGTTTCAATCACAAAGAAAAAAATTATTCCATAAATGGAACGAATAAATTTTTGAAATCAAGCGAATAAATGAATAAATAAATTCGAGCCATAATCTATTCATCATCGTTTGATCGTGGAAGTTCAATAAGCCGATTGCTACGAACCTATTCGGTGATCGATCTCGAAAGATTGCCGGCTACTGCCGGCTGCTTCAAACAGCTTTTTTAAGCGATCATATTCAACCGATCAAGCGGAGTGTATTTCTGGGCTTATTTTCAGTCCCTCTCCCTAGGAATTATTTTAGGAATATGGGAGATTAGCCCTACACCTCTATGCTTGCCAAATCAATCATCGAAGTTAGAATTTCGTAAAGTCGGATGATTTCCTACGCTGGCACCGTTACGTTCGTGGAAAGAAGGATGTCAAGGAAGGAAGAATGGGATATTTGTAATATTGGTGATAAGAGAGAGGCATAAACTCGCAATGTGTTATATGTATGGATAAGTAAATTAGTACATTTGCAGAAGTTTGGTTTGCTGTTTGGATCAACCGTGAATGCAAACTATTAGTTCATAAATGTGTTTTATCATCAACAGGATGAAAACAATTCCGCTTGGACTACTACGATTGTTTCATAATGTTTAACTGCATTATTGATGGCCTTCGATTATGTTTCGCTTGCACCCCAGTAGAACTTTGTTGGCATTAAATGAACAATCATTCACAGCAACAAAACTTGTGAACTTTGTTTTTGGAAAATTTCATTGCTAGATGTAAACGATATTTTGTCTTTGATGAAGAATGACCTCGTGATCGTCGAGAATGGCCGATATTGTTCGAAAAATGAAATGATAAATTGATGGATGCGATAACTATGAAGTACGGCGGTGAACGTTTTGGTTGCGAGTTGCAATACTTATTGTTCGAATTTTTGTTTTCTTAATTAATTCGTTTTTAATATAAGTGTTTGATTTGAAACGGGTAGTAAAATATGAACTGTTTTCAAATGTGTTCATTTAAATGATGGTCATAACACCGTTCATTAAAGGAGAAGGGAGCATTGAAAAGATGGCGATTAAATTAGTCAATGAGAAGGAATGGTCATCACAGCTGCTTTCTTTGGAAGTCAAACATTTGTCGAAGCAATGCCCAGGAAATTATTAATCAGGAATGCAAAAAGATAAGGATGGGTGTGTAGAACATTGCGAATTGACAAAATACATCTGATGGTGATCGTTAAGTGAGAAAAACAAAACAACGAGCAATTGCCTAAGGCAAAATAGTACTGTGTAACGATCAGGGAACATGAGCTGAAAGAAACAGTGCAAAACATTTATTATGAATGATTTCTGGAGAATTTTCACGAAGTTGGTGTTTGAAGTGGTTCTGAATGGCGTGTGCCAAAGATCGTTTATGAGAAGTGAAAATGAATCTTTCAGAGATCATCGAAGAAGAAATAAGAAACTGAGAACGGTAACGGTCAACTCAATTAGTTAGTGCATTTAACGAAGAATGACAATTTGAAAGGAATGACAAGTGTTTCAAAGAACGATACTTTGAAAGCGATTCATCTGGGGAATTCGGTATAAGTAATAATTGGCGATTTAATTGGTGACGAGGGATTTGGTTACGTTGCATCTTTCTACGATCATTTCGTTTTTTTCGTTGTTTTGAATTTATATTCTGTCAAAGAAGAATGAACTGGGATGGATGGTTCATTAAAGTGGTTGTTGGGTTTGTGAGAGATTGGTTCTGTCATCAAAATACAGCAGCCACTAAATGTTGACTTTTATGCAGCCAAATAGAGTTAGTTATTCGAATGAACGATGAAACTTATTTCATGAATGACAGACGGCATTGTTGTCATTATTGTAACAACGAATATCACATGTACGTTTCAATGGCGATAATCATTTATGGTATGCGCTTGAATGTTTTTAACAGTAACTATTAGTAACAAGAAGCATGACAAATGGGAATGCACATAGCGATGGCAAACAGCAACGGTATGAATGATGCAGCTAAGGATCGAACAAAAGACGCGTGAAGAAATTTTTGATTTTTGTAAAGTGACGGCGGACCACAGAAAGAAATAATCATAGGGATGGGTCTCGTTTGTTTAGGGGATGGTTTGATTTGCTGTGGCTGTTGCTGTTCATTCGATTGTGGTGAATGTGAATGTGATATACTTTCATGTATTCGATAATGATGTTAATGATTATAATAATAGTGATAATAATAATGATAATAATAATGATGATAATAATAATAATTATAATAATAATAATTATTATTATCATTATTATTAGTGTTAATATAATTATTGTGATGAATTAATGCTGGATGGTTGGTTGATTACTGGTTGTTTGTGATGACGCGATGAAATAGATGGATGAGAAACGTACGACGAAAACATTCGATCACGGTTGATGGAATATTTGTGAAAGAACAGAAACAACACCTATTGCACCACACTCATGAATTGCTACATTCACAAACTGATTTTTACTTCGGATGCATTCTTGATTTCTGTATGAAATAAATATCATGTGTTTCACCATTCAACGATAAATCATCGATTTATTTCCGATCATCGTAAAAGTCGATGATACTTCCAATAAGATGCAATAATGAGCGGTTAGTTAACGACCCATGAAAAAATGCGATAAAATGTATTATAGAATGATATAGTGGCAATTGCTGAGTTATCATCACATATAATACGTGTAATTGCATCATATTAGGACGGATTGGTGTTAGCTATGCACATCGAACTAATAGAATTATGCAAATTCGTGTTTGCATCATTATTGTTGACGCTTACCCATTCATTTCAATCATAAAGACGAATAGTATTCATCGTTCATTTATTGATGTGGCATGATGAATGTATGTATCAAACCGTTATCGGTTAGATTTTAAGATTCAAGCAAATTGTTCGCTTGGTTGTAAGTGAGAATTAATGCTCTAGATGATATTATTATAGTGTCATATGTGATTGGATGTAAGCGATGAAAAATAAAAAGTGGAGCGAATAAGAATTGTGAGAAATACTCTCACAAAATTTTAATGAATTTGGCAAAATGAGCGCATCGGATGATGACATAAATAAATTAAATGAGGGATTCGGATTTGCTATTTGTTCAAGCATTTGCTATTTGATCATTTCCTTGTTTTGTTAGGGTGAAGATTGACGAATTTTTCAAGCGACGTCCACGAGAAATTGGTTAATGCGAAAAAAGATGAATTATGTGCATATATTTTGTTGGCACAGTGGTTTGATGGTCTCCTTGTTTTTGCAGTTGAGGTGAAATAGTGTTGAAGATGAAAGTTGGACTGAAACCTAACAATTCATAATGATCGACAGGCATTGAAACGAGAGCATGAAATATAACTGAAACAAATATCAGCAAGATATCTGATCAATATGCGTTCAAATAGATTTAATTAAAGGTGTCGAATATCGCAAAGTGACAGTAACTTCAGGGACTATGCACGTCTCAGACATGAGAAATGTTGTTTGATAAAATGCTTAAAGGTAATTAATTGAAACGAGATGAGGAGATTGAACAATGATGCTGAATGCTTGCGATTGTCATGGCAACGTTCATTCAAGTTCTTCGTTTTCATTGCCAACAAACTTTCAGAAAATCTTTTGCACTTAAGTCAACATTAGATAAACTTTCAATTTTCACCTTTAAGCAAGCAGTCCTTCAATGAAGCAGTTTAAGTAATGAGAAGTTTAGTTATTTAATAAGGTGCCTCATCGATTTCTAGCTGATAATTGCAATCAACTAATTCATGAACTAATGCAATCAACTGGCATAAATTTGATTTTGAGATGGCATGCACCTCCACATCGATCAAACTCACTTTAATTCTCTACGCAAAACTCATTTATCGTTTATCTCGCATTTGTTTAAATTCAGTTTCAATAACTCTTGTTCTACAATATCGCAATTTATTCCATTTCAACTTAAGGTATAACAAATCACAGAGAGAATAATTCGAGTGACATGTTTCGAGGTTTTGATTTTTTGCTTAAATTCGACATTTGATTGAACCAATTTCATTAGAGTTGGGCAGTGGTCGAATGTTGACAATTTGAAACGATCAATTCAACAGATTCAATCAAATCAAGTTACAATATCATTTTAGCAATATTACGCTATAAGTGCATTTCGTTTATAATTATCACTTTCTTTGGTTGAAGAGTGTGACGAAGTCAGTTGAATAGAAGTTATGAGAATGAGAAATATCAATATCTGTCATTTTCACGATGAAACACACCTCACTGTTGGTAGATATTCACAATACTTTTTAGTGGAACTATAAGGTAGATTTGTTTGATGATAAATTCAAGAACGATATGTTCTCGCATCAAAATCGCAGTGATCATTTTCTGAATTCTAAAAGACGGCTGCAGAAACAACTGAAACTTCTGAGCGTCTTCTTTATTGTTACGTAATTGTCAGTATTTCGTGGCAAATATGTGAGCATGGTTAATTTGAGAGTTAGAAAGATTACATTTACAATCGTTTTTAACTAGTACAACAGATTGCTATCGATAGATATTTATACAGAAATAAATTTCGAAGCATCATTTGGTATTGAAGTCAACAATGCTTTTGAATGAAGCGTTCAAATTTGCTACAGTACTGGTCCATAAATAGAAGTTTGAATCGATCAGCGCCGAAATCAAGCAATAAACGGCCGCATATCGCTCGACGATGATAGTGAGAACATCAAATGATGTTATCAAATAGCAATAGCACTTTTAAGAGAGTGAAACTGATGAAGAGATACAGTGATCTCGTGACGATCGGTTACGTCTCACATTTATAGAATAATCAATCGCATCAATTTCACAACCACATTTTGTCTAGTGATGTTTTGAATGAATTTTTATCAGACAAATATCAAATGTAGTTCGCATAAATAATATCGTTTTTGTCATTTCAAGTGATTGATATGACACACATTCACTATAAGATTTATTTCTACATTCGACTTTGTCTATACTGCGATTCTCAAATAGTCTTCGAACGCTGCTTTTTGTAAATCTGAATGTAACAAAGCAAGGTTGTTTAGTTCCGTTGGTTAAAAAACCTAGAAATTATATATATATATATATTCGGCAACATGATGATTGCAATTAATCTGATAGGATCCAATCCATATTGAAGTTTTTAAGCATGATTTATGGATTCGAAAACTTTCGTAATTTTATTTAGTTACCTGTTTTTAGTCAGGGAATGAAACTATTACTGTTCGACAATTCTCAGCGAGGTTTTTGCACTAATAAAACGAACGCTTCCGCCATAATGATGATGAAAGTAAGCCGAAAAAGCAACCTCATCAGTAGTATCATTATTATTAGTTGTATCACTGTGATTTCATTCATTCGTCACGATCGAATTCTCACGAATCAGTACTCAGACTTGTTCGAAGCATTTATTTAATGAGTCGTTATTTCCAGCTGAAGCATGCAAAGCACCGTATCGGTCCTTTTTTTCACGCTGCTGATTTTTGTGATAATACTACTTAAAGAATCTATTCCAAAACTTTTCATCGCATATCTACGAGTATAAATTCATAATGACCTTCAGCTTCATCGACTGAAAACAGGTGGATGTGAGCTTCATTTGAAATTAAAATGATAATATTATTACCGCTTTGCTGAGGATATATATACAGAATCTTGTTCTATATATCCAGAAGGTTTCAGACATGTTCTGTATATCCAAAGTCGAACAACAAATGAATAAAACCTAGTTGGAATGATAATTGCTTCTATAAGATTGAGACTGAAATTAATTATGCAATGCTAATATTTGTCGAAAAGTTAATCGCTGAACATAACTATTCAATAAAGTATTTGGTATTCAGTTGAATGCATCGAAACTGATTTTTTGAAGAGGGAATGAGGTAATATTTTGTACTTATGGAATGTCAACTGGGAATAAATTGCAACTTCACAGATAAACCTTCATTTACCTCGAGAGTTCTGCCGCCATGGTGGTGTGATGTAGACATCCGAACAGTCATTCGACATTCGCTGTGACGATATAAATTAGTGAGTGCAATTATATGAGTTATGTTCGAAGGTGTTTGGGAATGTGAATATGAGGAAATAAGCAGCTTGTGCAATAAGCAGACACTCGTATGGAGTGTCCGATTCAATTAAATGCTTACAATTTATACCGCTTTTTCAGAATTGCCAATGAATGCTTGATTCAACCTCTATATCACTCCTTGATATACTATTTATGACTGTGTGTTGCCCATGATACATCCGTTCGCTCTATGCATCTGTCGTCGTGTAATTAGTTGCTTATTACTGCGAATTCATATCGTTGATAAGGTAACTTGCAGTTGTTATAGCACCTAGTTCATTGCCATAAGCATATCTTAATGCTGGATTTCAATGCCGTTAATTAATTGGAGGCGGATGAATTACTTTATGTGCGTAACTTTAAAATCGTGCATTTTTGTACTTGTTGCACCGACTCCATCCATCTATCACTGTAATCAGTGGTTCTCCAAATGAATATCGCTTATTCCATGTGAACGACATACTTCGTGTTCGAACTCATACAATAAAACGATAATTAATCTGTTGACGAAATCAAATAAATCTCGATAACTTACGGTAGTCTCGCAACTATCGTAATTCTTCGATACAAGCAATCGCATTATTTATTTCATATAAAAGCTTTTATGAATGCTTCATGCGATTATTAAATCCTCAAAGAAATTCTCAATTTATTTAAATTCAAAATAATTAATTTATTCGAACACTATCGCTAAAGTCAATCAAACCACTTTAATAAAATTAATGGCTTATTCAAGAAATCACTTATATGTTTCAGAAAATCTCCAGTTGGTTCAATCAATTTGATTGCTAATAGTAAGTGCAATAAGTATCATAGTTGTTTTCGAGATTAAACACGTCCACACTGAAATGCAATCTTGCTACTTTGATTATTACTTTTCAGGAATACAATTCATGAATACATGCTCTATATATTGAATTAGGGCTCTTTTGTGGCATTTTATTAAATCAGTCATAACAACATTCAGTGCGAAAACGCCTGAATTTGAGCAGCATTGTTTAATGGAACGATTAATTGTAGGCTGGCATGCAACATCTTTAATGCCTTATTTTTATGAATTTTCATTTCGTTGTCATTCACTTTGGCAGAGATTCCAAGTGAAGAGAACGTATTCGTTCTCTCTGATCAGAAATCAATCGTAACCATACGCACACTCTGAACAAGGTGCACACTCATAAGCCGCAGAAAGATCGCCGAGAAATTTATGTCATTCTTTCTAATTGTAAGGAGTAATTGTTTCCAATTCAAAGAATTAATTCATTGACATATGCAAAATGAAGAGTTCATCTTTTACATTCCGCTAACGAGTTTGAATATGCAAACATTACCACGTCAGAACTTACGAAAGTTTCATTCTGAAATTTAAAGCAAACGCATGCCTAATGATAAACTGACAAGATGGTTCTGGCTTGCAGGCTAACATTTCTGCTTTCATGGTTCACTGCGCATTTTTGACGGTACGTCTTGAAGTTTCAACCGTTGAATTCTGGATTCTAAGTTGATCTTGGAACGTCGCAATTACAACGAATCCAAAGATGACGAATATTCAGTTGAACGGATAGATTCACCAGCAAAAACTTTTAAACGATTCTATGTAAACTACAAACGTAATAAACAATCAGTGAGTGCATGAAGTTTCGAGTGAATGCAGCAGCATTTATCAATGCAAAATAAAATTATAATGAAGAAACGTATCAGAAGGCATGACCCTTATATCACAACAGCCATCTCGAACACATTCACTAAATATATACAAACAAACCTTTGAAAGCAACAAATAACTACATCTTATTAACATTTATCTGTACAACCGATGTTTTTTCACATCGCATTGTCACAAACCATGTCTAGTCGCGTTCCATTCTTTACCCGACAAATGAAGTAACTGGTAGGAAAACGATAATAAAATTGTAGACAGCCTAGGCTTGCTCCCTTTAGACAATCCACTACAACTTTACATTTTGCAAAAACCTCTCATCAAAGTCGCTAACGTTCACAATGTTCCACTGATCCATAAGAAATCAAATAAAAATATAACTATCAAGATAAGGTCTGATCAAGGCAAACTAGACGAAATTTGGGTCGTTAAACAAGTGAATATGATGAAAGTTCCTCTTTTTTTCGATAAACACATTTCATGAAAACAGATTCAATATTTTGATGAAAGTAGCCATAACACAGTAATTTTTTAACATGTTCCGTTTGAATATCAAAGTAAATAATATATTTTTAAGCAAATTAGTGCCCAAATGAATCAACAGAGTTATTTTCAATCAGCAATATTCCAGATATTTTTGAGGTACAGAGATGAAAACTACGCTGTGAAATTAGAACGTTAACGGAGTATAGATATAATACATATATGATATATATACTCGTTAACGTAAATGAAGGTAAAAGTTGAACAGGATTTGTTGATAGAAAGATGTTACAGTGATTGTATATTGTCATAGTAATCAATGTTATCCTGATTCTCAGCAATGTCGTTGCAATTTGCATCGAAACAATAATCAACCGATATTCGTATCCTATTCCTCTCGAATGTGACTTCTGAGGAGCGTTGAGTAAAGTCGAATATTATCGGAAACTTTACACCTGAACACAGACAGTGATTCATTCAAATCATATCCAAATATAACATTGCGATTTTCAACCCTCACAACGAACCAAAATCAATAGAGGCGTTCTAAAAGGATTTGAAAGCAGCAATCGTCTTTCATCGGTATCTATTAAACACCAGACTTTTTATCGAAGTACCGAATATAGTCAGTAATCAGTCAGGTTATCGGATTATATCCTTGTTATGAGTGAATCAAAAGAACGAACCACGCTGTAATCGCTTAGCTATTTGATCGCCGATGACGAGCTCATTAAGAGCACTGACAAGGAATTCAAGACTTGTTGCATCAATGCCATCAACCATACTGTTAACATCGAAAATACGAAATTTATTAATTCTCATCTCTCCTTTGAGTGTGTAATCATTGAACGTCACCTTCTTCAGGTTCATTTCCACTGACATACTCGCTGTTAGGAAGCGTTCAATTCGATTCGGTTGCTGCAATTAAATGAAAACCCATCATGACAACATAATCGCACATATAGCATAACCAATCACCCATTGATCATATCAGCAACATTTCAAAGAAGCAACTGAAATCAAACATGAACCTGAACTGAAGCCTCTACACGACTATCCATTGTGATAAAAGCTTTGCCTTCATCTAATCTTACACGTGGATATGTGATAGTATGCGTTCGTATTTGCACAATTCCGTTCGGATATTTCGCAGCTAATGCTATAAATATCGATCAGTTTTATTCATAACACCTACTGATTTAATAACAAAAATTGAACGAATGATAGTAATAGATGTTATGGTGGTAGTAATAGATCTATCCCTTTGTACTCAAATTTACCAAGCATTTGACTCGTAACACAATCTCAAAAGGTGAAAGAATTCAAGCAACGGCTTTCAGGAAGAATAATGTTGAATACAAAAGTTGAACGAATCAAATCTATGACTAGATAATAGGACTGAAAGATACCAGTCAATAAGTGCAATACGGCAAATGAAAAGTAAATTCTCAACGAACCTGGGAAAAGAGTTCCGGCACAAACCTCTGCGCTTCCACATTCACTCTTCAAATAACCAACTATCGTAGAACTGTTAATCGATTTTTTACTAATTTCATAATTAAATTGTTTGTATTGATCCATCCAATACAATAAACTTGACAACGTATAATTTGACATGTAAAAGTCAACCATTCCATGTGATTTGGATGGTACCGGGAATGATACAGGCCGAAATGGTAGTCGGAAATCATTCAATCGATTGCGACCTGACAATGAAACTTGTAAAATTCTCTTAATACTGCTAATTGTAAGATTGAACCGTTTTCAGCCGCATGAAAAATTTCCAGTTTGGCTAATGAAGAGCAAAGTTGTTATTGACCACGACGTTATTGACCAATACTGATCAGTGCAATATTCTGATGTTCCACTCATAATGTCACTAAAATAACATTAAACAATGTTACCCTGCCTTAGAATACCAAACGAATTGCCACGATGCTTCAATTCGACGAAATTGTTCGTGTATCGCGGTGTTTCTAGAAGAGCATAGTTAAGAAAATACTGATCAAAAAGTGCAGCGCTCATTGGTGTATTCATAAGACGATTCGATATAACTGGTACGAGATGCGTGTCGAAAGTTGAACAAAGAATCTGAAAAAGAAATCGCCTCGTGAATAATATTCGCATCTGAGAATAATTAACTGCAATCATCGCCTGATTATTACGATTGTGATAACTATAAGATGGCTGACTTCCATTACCTCCTTTCTCCCTCCCTCTTAATAATTGTGCGTTTGAATGGACCCCTCTGAAAACGGACACTTGTAGATATTCAGGGAAAATACATCTCTTGAGGAATGCATTCTGAGAAATACACCAACTGCTCCAGCTCATTAAGCCCAGATCTGCGAGTTGTGATAAGGAATATATCAGAAAGCTGTAAAGAACTGATACATCTCTTCACACCTCCACGCAATCAGTGATGTTGTCCGTGAATCCTAACTAATGCCGATCGGTCATTAACATAAAAGAGGTATCAAGATGGTGAGAATGCCACTACCAAACTTCAATCTAAGTTTTAGAATTGGATTGCTGACTTACTGTGCATAGAGAACTACATCGAAAACACATCGCGGCTAACATATTTTGAAAGAATGTCACCCGAAGAGAGCCACATACGTGTGTGATAAAGAAACCTTATGAGTGCCGCTGTCCATGCACCATCACATGGATATGACAATAGCATAAAATATCATGAGATTCAAGAGCATTGAACATGATCGAAAAGAAGATCATGTTGAGCGAATGAAGATCGAAAAGAGTAAACCTCCTGAATTTGAGAGCGTGCATAATCATTGATATAATCGATATAATTAGTTAACACGATTGAATCGGTTTCACTAAAATTCATCTTTACCGATTCTGGATCAACAAAGCATTCGAATAAATCCGTTTTTAAATGTCCATCTTCATTTATAGCTGTTGTCAGATGGATTTTTATCACAGCCCTGTAATGACAATAGCACAATACAAAACTAGTGGAGCATTTGAATGAAACCGGTGAAATTCAATTGATTTGATCTTTGAATATTAAAGATTAATGAATATCGAAGAATAACACTGATTACTAGAATACTGATGTTATTACCTGTCAACATTCAAAACTGAATTGCCAAAAATCTCAACCCCGCTACTGAGCACGTTGAAGATGGTCTCAATAGACGTCGAGAAATCGGATCCCTTAAAACCGACTTATTCATACCTGGCAATACGAAACCGACTTGTCAGTTGAAAGTGAGCAAACAAATGAAACATGCATCTGAACAGAAACAAAGGTAACTGAACAGAATCAAATTAAGCGAACCCTCCAGATGAGCTGTTTGTCAGTGGGCGATGCAAACAACTGCGATTTAAACGATGCTCTATCGAAGTGAATGATCCTAGATGAGATCATTCCAAATGATACCTATAAAGCTTAATATATATATCGAATCGTGGAACATCCATTAAATTGTACACAATTGGGCCAAGTAATGATTTTTAGCTGTATGCAATTTGAAGACTAATTCTGAGACATTTCTGCATAAGAATTTGATATTTGGGTTCATTACGAGAGATCTATCACATCAATTCACTGTTCTTCATAGATTCAAAATTTGACAGTCATGATAGTTTCAGTTTATACTCAGTTAACAGTTCAAATTAAAATAAATGAACCAATTATATTCACTTGCTCAGAGAGTTGTCCTGAGTAATTGAAGAAAACTTCGCCGTGATTCATAATCCTGCCAACTCGTTCACTCAAAAAATCTGCCATCAAATCCAATCCTTTCTGGTTGATTCTTGTCACAAAACCAGCATTCGTCTCTATTTCTGACGATGAGCTATTCGCTAAACAAAAGAATATAGCAATGTTGTTAAAGTAACACTACTTAGATATTGAAGTCGATTTCACATATGAAATGTTTTTGATAATTAAAATAACACTCATAGCTAAAAGAAACTCGCATCCAAATGGAAATCGCGCAACATCAAACTACTAATCTCAGTTTCAGTAACCAACAAATACTTTTTGGTTCTTACGCTTATGACTCATCCAAAGCAAAAGTTTTCAGATAATATTCACTTAATCAAGCATTAAATTAAATATGGTATTCCGTACTTATCATCCAAAATAATAGGAAAAACCGAATCCGTGGCGCTTTCCAATTTTAACTGTTCAAGTTTTGAGAAAGAATTAGTTGTGAGCGATCTGTCACTGTCGCGAGCGATTATCTACGAGTGTTTCAAATACGCGATGGAATTTGAAATGAAATTAAAATTTGGCATAATCATGATTCATGTGCTGTACGAATTCCAGTGATGTTCATTCAACTTATTCATAGAAATTTGCATATGACGCTTGAAACTGATGAATTGACAATGAACTTATACCACATAGCTAAATCATGAAATTCACAAATGCGTCAAATATTTTCCATAAATCATTATTGCATCAAATGAACACTCCTAGAAATCGATTTATTTTCTCTAGTTTGGCTCTAAAATGAAGTTTTATTTTCAAAATAACTTACATTGAGAAAATTGCGAGTTGACTTTGTGAATGAAAATAATCGAGCAGAACAAAGAAATGTGAACGTATAAAGATGTTGATTTCACAAGAAACATTTTGCATCTGTTGAATTGAGAGATGAGAGCTGAGTGCTGATATTGTGGGATGTCGTTTGAAGACAGACGTGTGGTTTAATAAGGTAGTTAGATCTATCGTTCGCAGAGTCAATCTTTGCTTTTTATTCTTATTTCAATTTCGATTTTCTCCTTATTCCTGCTCTTCCGGTTTTTGCTCGAAAAAGCACTTATCCAAAACGTCTACCTGAAAAGCAATGATTTAAAATATATATATATATATATATATATATATATATATATATATATATATATATATATATATATATATATATATATATATATAAGTCGAGAAAGGTGAAACGATCAGATTGAAAAGTGTGGACGCGGCAGTAATATTTTAAAGATACAATTGTTTGCAGCCTAGTCTGAGTGCCTCACATGAGAACGAAACAGATCAGTAGAGAGTTAATGCTCATCGATTCTAACAATAAGGAATCGATGTAATGTTGACTGAATCAATCCAAGATTATTGGTTAATCATCTCTTGTTTGTTCGAATCATTAAAAATATTGGTATTATGAGAGTGGATGGAATCACTGCTTAAGAAGTTTATTACTAAAGGTTTAAATCAACAATCAAGCAAACTAATAATTATTATGATTACAATAGGCACTGAGACTAGACTGCATTCATTGATTGCATTCATTCAAAATGATAATATTCTTGTAATTGGCAAATCGTGTACGACATCAACACTGAATTCATTCAGAGTAAGAATCGAGAGTTACATATGATCTGGGTTCATGGTTCGTAGCCACATGAAATGCTCGTGAATTAATTCCATAAGTGAGATGTATTCGATGCCAAATTTGCATGAGATCCTTTTTTGTCGTCCGTAAAGTTTCACGTATCTATGTATTCCAACCTATCAGTGTATGCATGTAATCGACGACAGAAATCGAAATCTAACGAACATAAGTGAAAATATGTGAAACCGGATTGAAATACATGAAATAAATGCGTATTGATGCATTAATGAACCAAATGCATCCTTCACACCCAAACACACTCGACACTCGTCATCGCATCTACTTTATTTATTATCCACCTTCGAAAACTTCTTTCGTTTTTTCACATCATAATCTGATTTCATTTCGAATCGTTCCATTCTATTTGATTCAGTTTCAGTCGTCTATCTTCTCAAAAACATCCCCCCTCCCATCCACCACACATGTTCATCTCATTTTAGGTTTCGTTCACTAATCAAAAATCGGAATTTTTGTTCCCCGTTCCTTTATCAAACAGCGCAAATAAGTGATATGATATGTACGAATGCTGATTCGCGTTCAGAATAAACGAACAAGTGCAGGTGATGAGGGGTACTGGTGCCCACTAAAATATCAGCTTCAAAATAAAAATGTCCGCACATCAACAGAATAACCAAACAATTGAATGAAAATGAATTTGATAACTGAATGAGAAAAGTACTAATGATTTGTTTAGTAGAACGCATCAATAAGATACTCGGATTAAGGTGATAAAAGATATTTGATGCGATAAAATGATGCTTGACACATTTTAACACTCGTATAAATCATACGAAAAAATTATGGGGGATAGTAATGTTTCTGTGTGGAAAACGTAGAAAATTGAAGGAATCCGAACAATGGCAAATATTTCTCACTGAAAACTATAAAAGCAATGTGCAGGAAGTCTTGAAAAATCATGAACGAACTAAAAAGCATTCAACTAAGGTGCTCATATGTTGAAGCCCACACGCAAGAAATAGATTTCGAAACTTAAAATTCAACTATTCGCGATCATTCATGAAGAATTGATGGTAAGAGGAATTTTACAAACATCATGGAAATGAATGAATAGAAATCAATATGTCCACGAGAGATCAATGAATATGATTGGATATTAAAAAATAAATGCATTTCAAGATAATGCTCGCGCAGCGATGATTGCTCCATTTGATGATCATATGAAACGAGTCTTATCCTTATACGGTTTCAGGTTAGATAGAAGAACGAATTAAATTGGATGGCGAATTAATTGCATGCGACGAGCGATTGACACGTGAAGAAGCGAGTGGTTGAAGGGAGATGTTCTTAATACGATAGTAGACATCAAAACAAATCGCGTGTGAATAAATAATATCAATAGACAAATCGAAACCTAACTTGACTGAATAATTGAGTAAATGCATTAATCTGAATGATGAAAAAGGAATAAATTCAAAAAATGATTTGATTTGAGATTAAAAATGAAGGAATAAGAGATTTAGGAACAGAGGGGTGATGGGAGGATCGTTGCAAATTTTCATTTGTTGTTAGATTCAAGAAAGGGGAAGAAGGACTGGAAAGGAATTTTGATAGTGAATTAAGATGAATCATGTCAATAACGATAATTATAATTCATTTCATCAATCAATCGTATGGTTTCGTCAAGTGGTTTTCACTGGAGGCGGGAGGGGGTAAGAGGAGGAACAGGGGAGGCTCCTCCTTCACGGCCAAATTGAGGATATCAAGGTGACGAACGGAGTTGGTGAATTAATGTTGACTGCTTTTTTCCATAGTTGCTCATTAAACAACAGTTTGAAAAAAGTGATTTTCAATCGACTTCCTTAATCAAAATGAATTAATTTCCTCGATAACACCAACAGTCTCAACAACAAATCTCTTGAAAATTGAAATGATTTTTCATTCCTTCCCGATAGTGGATACTCAAAAGTATTGGATTTTTAAAAACATTGTGACTAGCGTTAACATAACGTTAAGCGACAGCTTCTTTCCAGACTAGTCTGAGTATATCAGCATCTGGAGTATACTGGACGTTGATTTGACTGGAACCAACGAAACGATTCAGAAGAGCCATATTGAAGAAGGCGCTTTTCAATCCGAAACAGGAACATGAATTAAGATTCATTGGTTGACATCCCCTGTCAACCACAGAAATTAATAAATCTTCCTTACACATCGACTGGTTGTTTTGTCAGTCGTTGTGAGCGATCGGCGGAAAATTTATTCTATTAGTGTAATGATTATTTATTGGATTGATATATAGCTATGTTTAATTATGCAAAGTGTACACGACAACTAATTGAAAGTAATTATTTGGTTGTGTTCGGTTGGCCTGTTCACCTAGCTAGCGGGGCGGGATGGCGTCAATCAAGACTAAAAAAGTGCGAACAGAAACGCGAATATTGTGGCCAGCAACATTGCATACGTTTGATAGCCTGGCCAATCCAGGTACTTTCTGTGCTAAACAAATGATTTAAATTCTAATTATAACAATACCGAGTATAACTTGAGTAGCTCTATTATATATGAAAAAATGACATTTTGTGGCTATTTCCACATTTTCGATTTCTTCGAACTTGCATGTCAAATTAACTTATCAACGGAAGTCAACAGCAGTTGTGCACCTCGTATATCTACACTCTCATTCTCCGTGACTGCAGCCCTATACCCTCGGAAGCCTACTGAACTTCGAACGTATATGTGACGCTTAACACCATCATCAAACAAAAACACTAATCACTTGCGTTTCACACTTGCTTTTGCACTTCATTGAAGCTCGACCTCGCTACAATTCATTTCTCGTAACCACATTGAGGAGAACGGTTTTGAGAATGGAAATTGAACAAGCGCAACAACAGCACAGGCAAAATCAATGTTGGTAGCAAAAATGATAACGAATGTGATCACTCTAAAGATAATATTGATTCACACAAGGAATTAACATCGCATTGTTTTTAAAGGAGAAAGATAAATGAAATGAACAAAACCCATACGGTTGATGTTCGAAACCGGAGATGGGGACGTTGACAGTAGTTTGAAGAACGGAAGATTGGTTAGAGTGATAAAAGATTTGCACAAAGACGGTTAGATTTTATATGGTGAAAAAGTGTTTCATGCGGATGCCCTAGGGCTCCGTCAATGAAAATTGCATTTACAAACGTCTCTCTCATTCCCCTCCATCTGAACTGCCCTTAAAATTAATAATCCTGGCTGTCATCCAGTGGTAATCCGCCGTTGAACCGACGACGGAATATTGATTTCAGACTCAAAAATCCTTTCAAATTTCAACCACATCGTTCTTGATCTACTTCCACGAACAAATCAAAAAGGAACGTTGTGTTGATAGGAATAACAATAATGCCAACAGCAATAGTGATTGCAATGCTAGTAAGAATCAATTAAATATGATCACACACAGTGAACAAGTTTCGATGCTACACTGATAATGATAATGATGAGATGTTGTTGCATATCTATCAAAGCAGTTTATAAGAGATTTATCAATCGCTGTCACCCATCAACCGGGGCATGTTCCCCTTATTAATTCACGTAACAATCTTTTGCATTCATATCTGTCCACTTAGCTGGAACACGATCGCTGAATATCAATGAAACATCATTTCATATCTGTCATTCCAAACATTTTCGAAGTGCATTCGTTGCATATTGCTTTTGATAATTCTGGTGATATGAGTGAGAATGCTGCTACACTGATAATCTTATTGCAAGTGTTGCTTTCATTTTGCAGCTATTAACATCATCATTATTACCCTTATAATTACATGAGTTTGCTTACTGATGGCCAAAACTGCTCTTGTGTAATTATTTTTGATAATGTAATCAATGCAAACTCACATAGAACAACTTCTCGATCACGACATTAGACGTCAGAAGAAACAATACGAATAATGGATGGCGCATGATAAAACCAAAAATTTACAAAGTTTCAAAAGTCTGGAATGATACTTAACAGCTAAAATAAACACTCACTCTAGGCAGAATCACAAAATCAACAACGAGATATTCGACAAACACCATGAATCAGGCTCAAAGTTTACCATTCTGGCGAAACAGACAATACAAAATGTTTACAAAATGACGTTAGTAATATTTTGAAAGAGTACGTGAAGATATTAAATGAACTTGAAGAATAAACTAAAATGATGTTGATTTTGGACCGACACGATGTGTGGGAGTTGACGAATAAGCTATGCGAATAATGCTGATTGGATCTGATGCGTTATGCAAACTTGAGAACATTGGATTCGGAGAATATTTAAAGGCATCGGGAAGTGGCATTCGACATTACAGCGGCACACACACACATCAGGATGAAGATCAATCCTATTGCAGCGACACTTTCAATTGCTCTTTGCTTTGTTGACGGTAAGACATTTTCTACATTGTTCGAAATCTTTACTGTTCAAAGTAATTCGTTTATCAATGTAGCTACTGTAATTGCATATCATTTGTATGTTCTGCTAGCAGTTTGCTGCAGTTGCTATTCGTTCAACCATTTTGTCGTAAGTGTTGAAGAAAGACGGCCATTACAGAAATTTATAATTGCATCAATACTCATAAAGTTATAAAATAAAGAGATGTTGATAATAATTGTGCCGGAGAATGCGTTTCGAAAATTTTTCAGTCTCCGAAGAGCTTTTATTGAGAACCGTGAATCTCTCTGATATTGATAAATGAGATGTTGGAAAAAACTATTGAGAATCATCGATAAAATTTCCTCAAAAATTACTATTTGAAGCTGCGGTTCCCTAACATAAATGATTGAAGTAACAATTTCAGTGATCAAATCAGAAATATCACAGCTCGATACCGTTTGCGTTACTTGTGTAACCCAAAAGCCGTGTGCTACTTGCGTTCCGCAAGACGAATGGGGACCATGGGGACCGTGGAGTGATTGCACATTCAAATATGGCCGTATGAGAACAATTACTCCAAATTGATTTCATCGCTCACACAAAAGCAATACATACTGCAATAGAATTAATGAGATAATATTTTAGTGTATTCGCAAACAAGGCAGCGAGTCTGTACATCAGGTCCAGGTAAATGCACGGGTGGAAATGGAGGTGGCGAAGAAGCTATTCGATGCTCACCACCCGCAACTACAACTCTGCAGCCGCTACCACAATGGTCACAATGGGGTCCTTGGGGACAATGCAGGTAAGCTGTCACTTAATAATGACTACAGTTCATGCATCAATCATTTACTGCTCCATAATATACTACTAATAGTAACTAGTTGAAATGCTATGAGAACGGTAAAACATTAGTCGCATATCACATCCATACTCGCTTGAATTTTCAAGCAAACACATCGCACAGCTTAACGAACAACAAAAATAAAACGATAAGATCTAACGTAGTGCGGCGATATTAAGAGAACATTTGTTTAACTCATTCAATTAAGACGGATCATGTGATTAAAGAATAATCAAGGGCGATTCGTTAGAATGCTAAAAGTTAACGTTATCGATCAGGTTATCGTTATGATAACAACAACCAGTTGCATTGCAAATGCGAACAAGACTATCTCTTTCACTGCCTAAGGGCAAACATTCAAGTTGGAAAGCGGCGTATGCTCCCGCATCGAAGGCATAGATAAAAGATGATTTCATGAAGCGTGCGTATAGTGGTAACACAAAATTGTAAACAACGACGAAATCACCAGTAGAATGTGTCGAAATAATGCTTCGTGCTGTTTGCAGTGCTTCATGCGGCGGTGGTGTTCAGGTCAGAACGAGGGTGTGCTCAACACAATGTGGCACATGCAAATGTCAAGGAGCTGCTAGCGAACAACAGCCTTGCAATACTGTATGTCTTATTGCTTGAATTGATTTTTTTTTTCAAAAATTTTTTGGTTTGCAATTAATGGATGAGAAAGTTTAAAGCAGGCGATAGAATAAATCATTAGTGATTAACAATAAATCTGCACTGATTAAAAATTATGGTATTTGACTTTACAATTTCCAGCAAACTTGCTGCATTTGGAACGCATGGAGTGAGTGGAGCGAATGCTCTGTCACCTGTGGCTCTGGACTTGAATTACGAACAAGAACATGCACCTGTAATCAGGTATTCAGAAACTTAGTTGATATCGTGAATTTGTACTTATTGTAATTATCAAATTTTAATCGCTCACTTTATGTTCATTGAACACGACAGATTAAGAATTACTTTCGTTGTGTAAGGTACGTATCAGCATTCAGCACGAACTATGTATCGAGGTGTATGTTAGAAATCCTCGGCGTTTCGTTTCACTGCGAGAATTTATACGGACTCATTTTGGTTAAGAAACACTCAAAAAATTCCGACTCAGTGCGAAATGGAAGAGAAGATGTGAGATTTCAGTGTGCTGAAGGTGAAGGTATTGAGCAACGAGCATGTGAAATGTCAAGTTGTGTTACATGCGACACGTGTGCTCCGGTAACAACCCCACCACCATGCGGTATTAACAATCCATGTCCAACACTTCAACCTTGTAATAACTGTCAGAATCCACCAACCATTCCGACGATACCAGTCGTTAAGACTGTTGAACGTTCATCCTCATCCTCAAACACTAATTTTATCCCAGTCATTGGATCCAGTCAAAACACAAACATCATAAACTCTGAATACAACACAAGTGAGCTGATATTTCGAAATGATAATTTCAAAAACAAAACAGTAGTTGTCAATAGCACACAATTTGGTGTTCATTGATAGAGTCAAACGTATCGCTGTGATCAGTTAATCAATTCAACAAGCTCACCAAATTTTCTTATGTAGACTTTTCGGAAGATTGAATGCATTCACCTAGTTGACGAACCGATTGAAATATTTTTATTAAAACAATAATATTTGCAATAACAATTTCAGTGATAAAGTCATATCGATAATAATAGTAATATAACGTTCAAATTTCAGTGCCCATAATTCATTGAAACAAACGAGTCTCATCTTCAACCACCAAATTACCAATGTGCGTAAGTGTGACTGTCTAAACCAAACGAATATCTTGATATCTTCTCAAATTCGATAACATTAAGCTAATATCTGAAGACAATAAAAACGAAATGCTCAAATTATTCAATTCATCTCAATTATTCAACAACTAGAAGTTCGAGAAAACTGCCAAAGAATTCTATCGAAATAGCATAATTAACAATGTTATAGGTGTGATGTGTCGACAACTGCTCAATATACTCGTTTATATCATATCTGGATGTCAAACATTTACAATTCATCATTTTTGCTCAATTGTTACCGGTGGTAGTCCAATAAACAATGAAGTGTTCTCATTTTGAATCTCCGTGTTATCTATAATGAACACTGAATGAACACACAAGTGCACTTGAAATGATCACATTCTGTAAGTGACATAGACAAAATTCAATAGCAATAATAGCCTAAAACCACATGAAGATATTTCAATGTGGCAACATACAACAATCTCAATGTCAAGATAAAACAAGAGAACATGGTGACTAAAATTAGAAGGTTTCTACACATCTACGGGAATGCACTAAAGTAGAAGCAGAGTGAAAAAAGTCAGGAAAAGGAGATGGCAAATTTGAACTGATCATATTTGCTGACGAGCTTAAAACTGTGATAACCTACATTTCACATGGTAATAAATCGCTCGAACAATGTTAATAGAATACTCGATTACGAAATGATTCACAGAACAACTTTAGTTGATCATAAGAATAATCATATCTCAAATTCCAGAACACAATGAATGGATATTTCAAAACATCAAATTCTCTTGAATGAATAGAAGCCCTCTCCTAATCTGGATTTAGTTACCTAGCACAAATGTTCCATTACAAGCATCGAGGTTGCATTCAATGGAACAATCAGAATAAAGTATCACGAATGAGGTTCAATGAATGAAAGAACGCCGCCAACTAGATGCAAACTACCCGTTACCAATACTTCAATGTTGCGCTGTTTTTCATTGTGAAGTGAATCGATTCGTCGAATCGCCTTTTCGATACAATCAAAATGTTCCGCATGTGCACTCTGAAATTTGATGAATGCATTTCCTTGAAGATGCGTTCAGCGATTGTAAATGATTTTGGATAACGGGTGAATAAAATTTGGATCGATATGGAGAAAATGATTATAGAGTGAATATGAAAAGGATAACAGAGCAAGTACTTCATTATTGAGTTTCTTCCACATGATCATATTCTCTTCACTACGTAAATATTGCTCTTTTTGATCCTGATTGAAATTAGAATGATCCGAGCTGATATCGAGAGTAGAGCGCAGACGAGTTGGACAGAATAAGGCAATATCAAAATTGCAATCCTTCAAGTAAGTTGGTTGTTAAATATTATCGAGAAGATGAATCTTTCAAAAGTACCTCGTGCATACTTACTGAACACCGAGTAGTTGCTTTACCGATCGGGCGATCGGCAGAATATTTGTTTGATTAGAGTTACGATTATTTACCGCATTGGTATTCGGTAATCTTTAATCATGCAAAGTACTTACGGTAACTAATTAATTGGGTGGTTGTGTTCAGTTGGCGTGCCCGCCTAGCCAACGGGGTGGCGTCAACTGAGGCTAAAACAATGCGAACGGAAACGCATTGTGGCTTACAAACGTCTGATAAACTGGCCAATCCAGGTAATTTCATATGGCAATTTTATTTTCAAAAAAAAAAAAACAACTGATTACTTGATTATAATATGGAAATGAAAATTGCTAAACAAACGAAGATGAGACCACATGAGAGGAATAAAAAGTACCACTAAATGAGGCAGCAAAGACTCTGGTTTTCGATCACCTGTACAGTGAAATAATAAAATTCGTAATGGCTTCTTAGCAAAGGGATCTTGATTCACTCGCTGACGATCCCACTTATACCATGTAGCACAACACTGAAATATTATATGTGCTTCAAATTCGTAACAGTTTATCCATCAAATATTGTAATTCACATCTGACTTTGAAGATAAATTATTTTGAACCTCTAAACTCTTAGGTGTATGAGCTCCGTCAAGGAAGTATATTAATGAGTCGCTTATCCTCAGCATTTGGCTTCGTCCAGGCCACTTGCATAGCCGAATACCATCAATAAACTGCTCTGGCACCACAAAACCAGGTAAGGTACTACCTTGTTGCACATACGCCAATTTTGATCCATTATCCATTAAGGCGTCTGAAATGAATATCAAAAGCACACTCCAGCAACCACCAATAATATTAGAATTACCGCATTTGTGATTCATCGTTTGAAGCCAAATCTTGGCCAACTGCATGGCTAGTGTAATATTCCAGTATTGATGTTGGCCGGGAATACCAATTTCGAGTTGCTCACATGGCCAATTGTATGCATCGAAGTTGGGCGCTCTTCTCAACTGACACTAAACAAAACTTCAACCACATAACATTATCATGTTTGCGAAGCACAGTCAAACGTATTGGCTGTCAGCGAACATCAAATAACCTTTCGCTCGATTGCACGAGACATCATAACATTCATCGTCTGTGGTGTTTGATCAGCCACAACCGCCACTGAATCTTTCTTAAAAATGCCAGCCTTTTGCCATGCGATCTCTTCGAGTGTCGAACCCAGCAACGATACGTGATCGAAATCGAGCGTTGTTACACCACAAACCACTGGATTTCTTAAATGTTTTACTTTTTTTCCAAACGCCGATTACAATAAACTAATTTGAATGATTGAACGGTACGGTTGAAACACTTTATATACAGCATAATTCCCATGCACGAATGTCGAATAAACAAAAATTGAATGCGACGAATCAAGAGAAGCAACCTGATCACATTAGTGCAATCATGTTCACCGCCAATGCCCACCTCGATGATAGCAACGTCAACTTTCTCTTCAATAAAAACGTGGAATGCCATCAACGTAAGGAATTTGAAATAAGTTGGCATCGCGCCGTCATCAACTGCCTTGAAATTCATCAACTGCACACTTTATTTTCATTGAAAATTTGTTCACAAGTTCATTTCTCGATGGCTAAAAGAGTGAGAATATGTTGAAGCTGAACTCGAAATGAAAACACCGAACAAATGCCGTCATTTTCTCACAAACGTTCATTTCATCTCCAATTTACAGATCCACATTAGATGAAATCGTTGACGAATCAGATAGACAAAAGCGATCGCTCATTCAAAAACACCTCAAAACGAACCCCTTTCTGAAGTCGATCGTAAACAGTAAAAAAATACTTCGTAAACGCAGTTTCACTTAACGGACGACCATTGATTCGAATGCGCTCGCGCACATGCACTAAATGCGGTGAACTGAAACACGCAATTGTTTGGCGATAAATAATAAAATAGACGAAGATCAGATTATGAAATGCAACAACTAAAAACAATAAGCGAACCTGTAAAATCCAGTTTTATAACCAAACTGTCTTAAAATTGACTCGATGAACGCACACGTTGATCCTTTTCCTTTGGTACCGCTAATATGAATCACATTCAATTTATCGATGTCATCTAACTGCGAATATTTTACGAGTGATTAAATGCAATAATCATTGAACAATTACCCTTCAAAATGGCAACACTCGAAGCGTTGTATTTCATCACAGAGATGCAATTCAATCAAGTCATGCATCAAATTGAAAATAATGCTTGAATGGAACAATGAATAACGAATATAATAACTGATGGACAATGGTGAGAAAATGGTTGCAGAATACCTCAATATTACATCGCTTCAGAAATATCATCGTTTCAGCTAAATTAATTGACTGAAAGAATTCACGATTCTTGCGCACCTGTTGAATTGTACGCGCGTTACTCTGCAGAGTATTCAACTGTGAAACAGCATTCTGAAATTATGAAACATTCGAAACGATGAATGGGCAAAAAAGAACCACAAGTAAAGATGAAATGAATGAAATCCAAAAATAATTGAATGATTAAATAAATGATATCAGAAGGCTTGGGGCAATGCATAAATTGATCATTACTGGAGGCTGCAAATCGATCACGAGGAGAACTGGGAAATTTTAGCTATATCAGGGATTCATTGCAATAAACTGGGCCTTTAATAATGAATTATTCTAGCTAACGCCGACAAATACGAAATAGTTGTATGCGGCTGGTATGGAACGAATGTTGTTCACAAATTTGATTCAGTAGAGCACATCGCATGATAAAAAGGCAGACTTTCGTGAGTTCAGCAATAAATTCATTCAGTGAAATTCTAATATTCGCACAAAAATTACTTCATATGCTGTGCTTTTAGTGACTGGTTTTGCCATTGTTGAGATATTCCGCACAAGATTTATCAGCAGTGAATGGCGACGTATTAATCGTGCGAGCGAACAATGCAATTTTAGTTGAGAAATGAACAGCAACTGAAAATATTAATTCACACTGAGAAAATATTTGAAAACGGAGAAAATTCTATTAGTTACCAGAAAATTGATTTATGATGGGAAAGAAAAATCAGAGAAATAACAAAAACGCAAACACGACATAAAATGAGAGCATGCTGAATGAGGCTGATGAGGATATTTTAAGACGAGGTCATTTGATAACACCTTTGAATGAGTCATTTGATAACACTGCTATCTCCGATACGCATTCACAAAACAAATTCATTTGCAATTTAGTATAATTACTACAAAATATAATACTGCTCACAAAAATACACAACGAACAAACCAATATTAGTCCGCTAGTCTACATTCCTCTTCAGCCTGCATTCTTTTTCAACAAATCAAATCAAATGAAGAACCATTCGGATAGACAGACTAATCGAACGATAGCTCTAATACTGTAAGAATACATGAGTACGTTATATGTGTTGAGCATTACAGATTTTCTCTCATGAATCGCCTTGAAATACTTCATAAAATAACTCGATATACTGACTGACCAAACAACATTACATGACACACGACTGAGGAGAAACAAAGGAACAGAATGAAAACGAACGAATCAGACAGCTGACTTTGTATGATTTACACGTTAACGTACGATGGGAATAATGAGGCATCCAAAACGTTGTTAAATACACTCATCAAAAATCAAAGAATGACCAAATGTGTTCCAACCAAACTCCCAAACAAAGATTCAGAGAGATGGAAGGAAAATTGTGATGGTGTGAATCAATATTTGCCGACGAAGAATGAACAATCGAATTTAATGTAAACAGTTGAGTGAAATGATCAAACGATCATTGAACTGCGATGATAATCTCCGAGAAGATGACGTTCAAAACAAGTTTCGATGTGGCAGTCGCATGAGGATACAAGCTATCACATTTGCACTGCGAGTAATTCAATAATGAAATATTGTTGACCGTGATCGATGATTTGAGGTGTGAAACAATAGAGGAAGTTTATGCATATATCAAGTAATTCATATGCGTCTTATCAAAGTGATACTAAAATAAAATGCGGTTAAATATACAATGGTGTCACTAGATGGAAAAGTCACAGTCAAGAGGAAGAAAAACGTGATCATTTGGTCGATATTCAACAAGTAAAAAGGTGTTAGCGGGCGATAGCAGTCGCTTGTAAAATTTTAGACTCAATGAAACTGTTTGCGATGAAACTGTTTAAGAAGCAATGAAACTGTTTTGCGATGAAACTATTAAAGAAGCACACGATAGTGATCGATCACAATCTAAAATTTTACAAAACTGAAATGGCATCTTATAAAAATGGCATCTCTTATGAGAACGTTCAAAAAACTATACGTCAACAATCAAAAATCTATCAACTAGAAAAAGTATTCGTTTGATAAAGTAAAGTACAAAAAGTTGAATTTGATAAGACGAAAGGAAAGATTATGATAACAAGAAGAATGATTATTTCATTTACGCATCTATTTCTAAGACAATTATCCAGAACGCAAATTCTCTAATAGTGCACTTCGGTGATGCTGATAGACTGCAGAAATGGCAACAACTTATCGAAGGAACAATAACCATAAGTGATCCTACCCAACGGCCAACACGTATTCGGCTCTTTCAGCTGTATGCACAAAATCACAATCAAACCAAATTCATTTATGTGCTGCATATCACCGCGTCATGTTCCACGTTATATTCCATACGTAAACATTTAGCTACGACACGCAACCAGTCAAACAGCATAGCTATGTTTAGTGACTAATTATCGACTCGAACCAGTGGTTGTCATGCTTCCTCTACAGCAGACCGACCATGTTTCCCACTTCAACGTGATCGCAGTCTTTCCCTTGGACAATCAACTACACCCCAACAATAAACTTTAAACTGATCGATAGATCAAGAAGCCTGTTGATAATAATGGTATTAAACGAATCATTCTCTTGTGTTCAGACAAACATTTTGAAAATATTATTGAAGAATTACGGAAGAAATATGAAATCTGTCAATAAACTTTTATTTACCAGTTTTGTAAATCGTCCAAGAGGGATGAGAATCATTGGCTTAGAATATTTTTTTGAAGTAACTGAGAGGATATGAACTATGACAAGTCGGTGCTGATTTCACATAGGACACGCAGCCGTTAGAAGTATCCGACACGAATCAAACGATCCACTCTTACAAACTTCTACTGCTAAAATATCCAAGCGGAAACGAAAACGAAGACGCACAGCAAAACGTCTGAGAAATAGATCCGTTCATGTGAAGCAGCTTTAGTGAAAAAAAGTGAACGATTCGATATTTATACCAGGGAAGCGGATCTATTTTTCAGCTGTTCCTTTAACGAACAATACCATTTAAAGATTAAGGCTTACCTCTGCCATTGTTAATATTTTGTTACGGTCAGTGTCTTCTGTAAAACAATAAATCTGTTTTTGTTATGCTGTGAAACACTCACATTTGTGTGCACAATCGCAATGTAAAACGTTTGTGAAATATGAAAATGATACGATCAAAGACATTTTCGTTAATGTTACAACGTTAACTGCATCCGTCCGATTGGTCCCTAAACATGAGTGCCGTATTAATTCACTGACATCAACTCATCTACGAACAGTGCCTACTTGGACCTTACGGTTACTATTTGGGGGTATCGGGCAAACGTTACGCTTAGAGAATGCGATCATACGGAAACATAATGGAACGAAGGTCGTCTACAGAAATACTTCGAAATATAACAATATTTCGAAATGTAGGATCGGATTTGGAAATTTACTAGAATACGTTATAATTCAAACAAAAAGAATAGGCTACAGAGTGGACTCTTAATGGCTGTAATTGAGCAATCAGCTCAAACACATTAGAATGAGATCTGTTTTGATCGCCAATGAACTGTTCAATAAATATGTGCTAAAATATCATTGCATTGCATTTTTGTGCGATTGCCTTTATCAGCAGCATACGTCACCGATAAGAATATCGCGTGAATATTCACAAATTATTCCTTAAGTATTTGAACTGCAAAAGAGGACACAAACTGATTGCATATTGCCGTCTTAATGATGCGCGGGTGCCAATTTCTTGATTGGTCACATATGCCTATCTCTTAATTATTTTGATAACCTTTCTTATCACTTCATCCTCGTTTCATCGGACTATTTTGATTAACGTTTTGACGTGAAATATTGCGAATGCAGCGCTATATGCTTATCACTCCTATAATTTTGAAAAAGAGCGCCAATGTCAGTAGAACGCCCAACAATTTAGAAGCAGCTCATGGCAAGCATGTATGCTGCAGTTAGAGTATTGAAGACTCGCAGCTTGCATGAGGTATTCAATATTCACGATTGAATAACGCATTTGCATGCAATCGAACCGACAAACATTGTCAACAGGCGATTTGTTAACGTATTTACTGACGAGAAACATTCCAGTGTAAAGGCTTAATTTCTGAACGAATTTATTGCAATCCATCAAACGACTGAGTATCATCATGTAAAGTAGTAGCAAATCCAATTACAAAAACGTGTTGCTTCTAGTGAATGTAAACGATAGCTAAATTTTAAGAAGAATCCTTACTGATCGATACAAACAAATCATCCCAATAAAACACCATTCAACAGCGAATAAGTGTAAAATCGATCGGAACCAAATTATCAGTCATATGATCAAATCAAAAAAGCGATCGAAAAATGAATAAGAACCAGTATGCATAATCGGTGAGTGGTGAACAAAAATGTGCAAACGTAAAGAAAAGAATAAACATTGAACGAACAGAAATTGTTGTGATAAGAATGATAACGAAGTGAAAATAGTAACATTGACATCAATAATGAAACAAAACAACTCTTTCAGTAGCAAAAAACAATGAAATGCCAAGGTGAATAAGTTTCAGATTTCGCAAAATTGATCACGATTCATCCCATCAAACCACCGTCGCAGGTACTGCGTTGACATTAACATATTCAGCTGGTTCAATGACAACTTGAAAAATGACATAACGAGTTCAAATTCACCCGAAAACGAACAATCATCGTTCTTGAATCGATCGTTCTCTTTGAACTACATTGAGAAAACAATTCGTTGTAAATTGCATATTACGATGAGAGTAACCTGTTTTCAGAAAATGAGGTGACAGATACAATTCATTAATACTGAACACTTATAAACTTAAACTTTCTTGAAGAAAGCACTAATTTTGGACTGTCCATGAGGTGTCCTTTTACTTGCTGCAACCGTTCTCTCATTAGCGTGTGGCTGATCTGACGCGATATTTTGGGTTGTCATTTGTGATAACGGCACTTGTTTCTTCGAGTTGGCTGTATTCTCTTCATCCGCTGACTGAACGTCCACTTCTTTCAGAACCTGTTTCGTTACTGAAAATTTCATTCTTTGAAATCGCATTCAAATAGAATCGTTCCAACACAATGAAAAAGCTTTTCGTTGATATCGAATTCGGCACCAATGAAGAAAGAAAGAATGGTATATGCAGTACAATACAGTAATCATTCAGATAAAATTTGAATTATCCATATTTGTGCACACTTCCATTTTAAATAATGGAACTGCGGGCACCACTCATGATCTCATCATTCAGAAATCCGTATTCGGATGAGATAAACCAAAATTATTGAAATGAAAGAAACAAACCCATAAAACCATCTTCATCAACGAAAGTCTCTGTAACATGTTCCTTTCGAGTCGGTTTCTTTTTGGTGTCGTTTGTGGAAGTTGTTTTACGTTCTGGTGTTAACTTACGAGCTGCAAACGAAACGCAATTCAGCCAAGAAAATTTTGCACGCTTGAGGCAGATGAAAAATATTCAAAGCAATATACCAGTAGTATTATTGAAATGATATTTTCAATCGATATAACAGTTTAAACGAATTGATAAGCTTGAATAGGAACTTTCAGTTTGCATGCAATTAATTAGTGAGATTGATTCTTGCGAACAATGGAAATACCACGAGAATAACGCACTTAGAGAATGCATCCAAGTGAATGATCAATTGGAAAAGTAATTTGGAAAAGAGTGAATTATACGGAACATTCAAATGGTTACACGATCGACGAGGTCGTTTCGATGAAACAGTTGTACTTTGACGTTCTTCAGCACCTTCTTCGGAGCCGTTCATTCGCTCTGGTGATGAAGATGCATCATCAGAGAATAAATCATCTTGAGCTGAAATTTACAAAAATATTTCAACTAATCAAACGCGTTGATAAATTTATTCGATGCAAATTTCCATGCAGAAACCACACACAAAAATGATTCCCAAGGAGAAGAAATGTCATTTCAAGAATATTCCGTAATGAAAGTTTCTAGATAAATGTGAATATAGGAACTTGGAATCAATTAACAAAACCTTACAACTTATTATTGAACGTTTCTTTTCCTCCTTTTTCAACTTTTCAATTGTTTTCACGGAAGTTGACTGTTCACCATTGGTATCACCGCTTGTTTTCCTATCCGCTTGATTTGAAGCGAATTCTTTTTTAATCTTTTTCTTCTCTTCCAAAATATGTTTTTCTTCTTCTTGATCCTCATTATCGACCAAAATTCGTCGACCGCGACGTCTGAAGGAAAAAATAAGTGATGCTTTAAGGTGAGCCGATTACCATTCAAGATAGGTTCGAATATACGCCGAAGATGCTGAACGAAACGAAACACATAGCAGATAATCGAAATCATGCTTGCATGTCATGCCGTTTCATGCAGACGATAAATCAAAAAACGATCAAATTCAGAATCTTTCTTCGTCAACAAAGTGTGAAGTGTTCGAAAGTTGAACACAAAAACTACTTTTCCATCCAGATGAGATCTGATAATGAACGGCAATATCTTACAAAAGGATTCGCTAAAATCAATAATCAGACAAAATTATTCAGAGATGAAATCGATGTCAAACGGAAGTGAACAACTAACTTCTGCTGACCACTCTCTGAAGCCTTCGTATTCTCTGATGCGTCATGCTTTTTTTCGCTCGTTGGTGTGCTAAACGGACTCTCACGAGCAGCTTTCTGCAATGATTTTAAATCATCTGTGAAAAAATCTATGGAAACGTTGGAAAAATAATGACAATAGATTTTATGAATATTCCAGATCTGAATGAAATATTCTCGAAATTAACCACTGGTGTTGTTTGTTTCGGTTTTGAAGCAGCCTTTTTGAACAACGAGCTGATGTCATTGCGTTCGGCATGCTTTTGTGTAATTGATTTTGAATGATTAACAGTCTCGTGCTTCTTGGATGATTGCGAATTGGACGACGAAAGATCTAATTGCTGTAAAACAGATGATTATGGCCAAGAATAAAACCAATATTGAGAATCTAAAGAGATAACCAGATTACGCATTGAATAACCTTCAGTGATTTTGAGGAGTGATTCATGACAGCACTACCGTTGGCTAAGAAAACGTATTTCTAATAAAGGAATTCTGATTCATGAAAACCATCCCTCAGAATAACGAAAATCAAGAATTGTTTACGATTGAATAAAAACGAATTCCACTAGTCTTATGAAAATTACGTCAGTCTGACAACAAACACTTGAATGAATGTTAACGAACTATCCAAAAAACATTATTTATCCGCAATTAATCATAATGAATCATCACTATAATTAATTCCAAATGATGAAGTGAGAGTACACTGAAACCTTGGCCGATTTTTCAAGAAGTTGAGCAGTTGCAAGATGTTCTTTCAACATCTCATCTCGTTTCACCTCAGCCATTTGAGATGCTAGCCAACTTCGTTCTTTATCCGTTGAATTGTACTCATCATCATCTATATGATCGATACCATACAACGAGTATAAACTCTTCAAGTTTGATTTCTTGCATTACATAAAAACGGGATAATGAATATTAAAAATTAACGAACCAAAAGCATAAACATTATTGAGAATAGAATTTTTTGAAAATAATAGGAGAATTCAAAGAACAAAACGAGACGAAATGATTTAAAGTGAACGATAGAGTTCTGTCGAAACCTTAATGGAATTTGAGTGAAGACAAAATATTTCACAAGTATCCACAGAATGATAATTTTGTTTAATTTTCTCCAAACTCTCGTCTCTGACCAATTGCACACGATTACATTCGATTGGTTTGTTGACGTTCTGTTGCTTTATCTCATTCGTTGATTCATCATTTAATCGCCCGCTTATCAGATAAATTGCATGCAATTTGGATTTGTCTCGATTTTCCATATAAAACGATTGTAATTCGCTGCAAATTTAAACTTTTCAATCACGTTATTAACAGCAGATTAACCAGACTATAAATGCAACATTCTGATGAATTAGGCCTCTCTTCAAAGTCCAAAGGACCTCCAATTCACGCTGCTCCCGTGAACGCATTTTTGTCAACTGATATTCGGCGGTTCTCATTCACATAACTAAGGTGAATAAACTAACTCTCTAGCTTCATCAATAGATATATGCGCGTGCCGACTTAAATAAGCAATTGTGACCACTTTCTGAGAATCAAACAGGGTCGTCTCCAGCAAGCCCTTTCGTCCGATACTCATC
The DNA here is from genome assembly GCA_035041965.1 of Anisakis pegreffii. NCBI lineage: Eukaryota > Metazoa > Nematoda > Chromadorea > Rhabditida > Anisakidae > Anisakis > Anisakis pegreffii. Next base: position 23,778 of record JAPYMA010000315.1, on the reverse strand, counting down.
TTTTCTGAAAATTGTGCAATGCTTACAATTATGGGGTTTTTTTGAAATAAGAACTCGACGCTTTCTCGAGCATCCTCAACGTTTCACCACATCTCGAACCACTCAAAATAACTATCGGTTTCAATTCGCAATTGTTACAAATCTCCGAAGTGAGGCACGAGTTATAAGTTCTTCGCTTTCAGTTTATATTTACAGACCATTTAAGTGTCTCAAACGGAGCATTTCCACATTTTACGCATACAAACAAAGCTAACGTAGGCAATTGTGCAGTTTTGGAAAGAGTGTGATGTAGCACACGCAAACGATATTCGTTAGCATACACTCACTGATCGAGACAATTCGCTAGTTCTTTGCAAGTGCTTCTTTGAACAAGAAATATTTTCAGTGAGTACAACCTGGCGATTAGCCTATGCCGCACCATAACTCAATAAGAATTCATAATAACGGTTTGACCCCTTATAAGACCTTTTCGTATGTTCTTTACAGAAATTGCCTGATATGATCATTGTAAAATTTTTCTTATTCTCCCCCCATACCCGGCAAAGAGACTGGTCATTTTAGTTCTGAAGAATTAGTAGTAACTAAACTAAAAAGTACACGCGAAAAAACAGATGTAAAAAATAGCGTTCTGTAGCTCAACTGGAATTTTTTTGCTGCTCTCTGCAAACGTGCGAAGGAAAGCGATTCGCTATTGAAGGATAAAGAACATTCGAAAAGGAACACTGTTAATGTATAACCTATATGCGGCCAACCAGTTAAGAAGCACTGTTATGGTATCGGATGAAATGAATTCTTAAAGATTTGTTAATATGTAACAGATTTTCATGATATTGTGATGCGTTTGTTTGATAGCGGCTGGCACCATATGATATGACGCATGTCAAATAATATGTTGTACTTTGGCTTTATTTTACACACAAACTGAATCATCCATTTACAAACACTTGAAACACGCAAAATCCATATACAAACGAACATCGAAGTTTTCTACAAATCCACTTCAAATTCACGTTCAAATCCACTCTTACTGAACGGAATTGCTCGTATGAAGAGGATTCCAGAGAGAATTCTAATCGGTTCTCATCAATTTCCAGTTGATATTCCGTAACGATAGCACACGCATCGTTTTAGCGATCAGAATTCATCACGAGAGTCCTCAGTCAACAAATCACTAGAGACAAGATCTGTTTTTACCAAAAATTTGCGAACAAAACAACGCTTGTTGCGATTGAATGTCAATACCCTACTTCTCGATCACGCGCCTAACTCCATGAGCAATATATCATTAATTGTAAGATGAATTAATATTTTTCATATATCCTCCACAATTGTTCAGTAATCTTTTCGAAACGCTTGTTCGACAACAATAAAGTGTTAACTTTGATAACATCGACAAACTCTTGACAGTGAACTTCTCAGTCATTCAGTCTTTTTGATAGGTCGCTAGGATGACGAAGGCATCTAGATTATTGGAGGACGACAATGATGGTATACCTTACAATCAAAAAGGGCACGTCTTACGCCCGTTACCCTAGGGCATCAATAAACGTTTACGCAGAGAAGGATCACAGCGGTTGGTACGAACCATTTCATTTCACGTCGAATAATACGGAGAAATCGAATTCATTCTTTATGACAAACTTGGATTATATAACCAAGCTTTTGCAAGGGAATGTGCTCGTGAATTGAGGTTTCACTGCTCAACACACCAATTCAACAATAAATACGGAATGCTCAGATTGATGACATTCAAACGAAGCGATCAATTCACATTGTTCAGTGAGCTATTGGGGCATGTTCATTTCATTATCATCGCAAAACGACGTCATTTCCGTTATCACAATTTTATCGCTCAAACGACAAGTCTCAGATATTAGTCGGAAGACGCAATTTGAAGTTGAAAAAAAAAACGATTCTGGGCTGTGAACAAACGGTAATGAAACGGATCACAATCAGTAGTAGCCTCTGCACACAGACGTCTCCGACTGAAACATCACGCTCAATGAGCTTACTTGTTTCAGGATTAAATTGCTCAAGCCGAAATATTATCGTGATTCAAAAAAATATTACACTGAAATATTATCCATACGAAATGCAATTCATTCGAAACTAAAACTACGACGAACAAATCAGAAACGGTGAAAATTAAATCAACAATCAGCAGATCAATTAAGACATGTCGCACATAACACTACACCCAACACAATCGCAGTACTTGTCGCAAAATAGCAAAGTTAATAATAACCATGCAAAAATGAAACAAAACAATAATTCAAAGATTACAAGTTGTAAATAGCCAAAAATTCGTCGATCTAATTACCACTGAAATTAACAGCTTGTACCATCACAGCCTTCCTCACTCAACAGTACCATCAATCTGAATCGATAAGCATAAAATGCGGTCAATTAAATTGCAGCCAATGTATGTGTTTCTCAATGAATCAGTATGAAATAAATCTACTTGTATGAAGTAAATCGCCAAACCAGCCATATTTCGGATTCGAACCACAAATCTTTTCAACGCAATGATGGGACGGAATGTAAGCAGTGAAGATTTTGGAAGTGTTTTCAAGGCTTAACGTTAATCTGGTGATGACAATGACTATGACATTGAATAACAAAAGTCTTTGAACAGAACTAGTAGAATTTGGCATTCGTTGAAGGACGAAACAATGATTGAACAACAGACAATGTTATAATCACAACAAAATCAGCAGAAATCCAGCTGCTGCAGTAAGTAGCAATGATGAAAACATTTAACAGATTGTACAAATGAGGTACAAAAAACAAAAACATCAATACAATATGCACTAGTGAACATCATAAATATGCACGCAACATGCAAAACTACTAATAAATTCACTTATAGAATAATCATGCAAACGATTCGACGAGAAAATAAAAGAAGAATACGAAAAGATTGGTAATAATCCAAAATAATGATCGAAAGACACAAAATTCATTACGTGTTGTTCAATTAAATGCTGCTTTGTGATCAACGTTAAAGAATACTCAACGATATAAACAGAAGAATATGAAATTGTGCCGAACTTAAATGACTGCCACCAACGAAGTATCTAATCTGGATGATTAGCATAAAAAACCAATCCTAACGAGCACTTCTAACGTCATCGAAACAGCATTTATATCATAGGGTGAAGAACGGACATTTGTAGATCATTTCAACAATCAAAACAAATCATAGAATGAACAAATGAGTTATGAATGGAATGTTTACATGGCAGTACATGAAAATGAATCAGGTTGAACTGAATTTGGTCGAAAGAAACAACTGAAATGAGCTATTGTTAAGGAATAATCAGAGATACACCTCAATATACACACAACAATCATTATCAGGCATTGAAGAACACGAAATTTCAATCAGCCATCGTCAGCACACCATCGCAGTTTTATTTTGCTGAAATATCAAACACGTATTCCAATACTGGATGAACATTAATTTTTTGCATACGATTATTTAAAAACACTCGAGAAAGAAGAGGAGAGTAGGAGAATTCCCCCTCACTTCAAATGATGCTCTGTTTAAAAAAATGAAAGCTACGCCTTATTCGCAAGAACACATTTACTATCGCTCCTCCTATGTAAATCTCTGAGTACTTGTGCCTGGACTATTCTATCAAAAGAATCAGCAAAGAATCGTTAAAATGAAAACAGATTATTGACAATAATATTTACGATGAACTGAAAATAATTAAAGAATTATTCGGAAAACGCCATCTAACCGGATATAATCGAAAATGATCGAAAACAGTCGAAAGTTCATCGAAAGAATATTGCTGTAAAACGATGAAGTTCACAAGATCAGCCTTTAACGCACAATGAACACAATAAACTGCGAATTTGCCATTTGTTTCACGCACTAACAACAAATTCCATACTTCGATCTGAATAATTCATATAAAATATTCATTCGACCGTTCACAATAAACATAAACCAGCTTACTTCTTCTTCACCTTCATAATCCAAAATAAAAAATTACACTTACAAATTACGATAAAATGAGTTCAGTTACCTCACAATTCGAGCAATAATGAGACACTTCTCCCTTCTGTCTCGGATGAACCTTGATTGACTTTCCAGTCGATATGACCACATCAGCAACCATCTTACAATATGCTAATGAACGTATCAGCATCTGTTTAACGATCACGTATAGTTTTTGATTTGAGAAGCGAACATTCCTTGCTAGCTGCCAACACAGATGTTGCAACGGTACCAATGATTTATAGCCCTGCAACGAACACCTTTACACTGATTATCACGGCAAATCAGCGGATGGATCAATACGAGTAGTTGCTGACTGCTTAACGCACAGCATGGCGTCTCTCAGATATTTTGCACGTCTCAAAGATTTCACTTACTCAGTGGCCATAGCTGCAAAGAGAATAAAAGAACCACTGATAAAACAAACATTCAATTTATTCCATTCATGACTGAAAATGGCCATTTGTAATTGAGATGCAGTCAACGGTCCTACATTCCACGCCACATTGTTACACCATCCAATACTCTGTACCCAATGCACGCATCCGCTTCCAATCCAAACCAAATCACCAGCTTTTTGTATGAACCGATGCACTGGCACGCCCATCTCCAAAAGATCATCCATATCCGGCCACCACACTCCTTTCAAATAATCCAGACCTTTTCTGAAAATATCGCACAATTTGATTTCGAGTGATTCAAACAAGAACTCTTCAATCGCGTAATTCATAAAATAATTCTCAAAATTGTTTCCAATAAATGATTTTCAAAGATCTAATGATCAATGAACAAAACCAACTCTCGCAGCATGTTATCAATAACGGGCCAATATTCGTATGGCACCGCAAACCATTCACATTCGCCAGGACCAATATTAATATTTATTGATGCTAAGCAATTATTCTCTTGATGACCAGGTGTACGAGCTCCTGGTACCTAAATTACGATAAATCAGTAAACATAAACGCAAATATTTCCAGCACGGCTCTACGAATAGGATGAAACAAATTATTTATGAAATAAAACGAGCCTTCATATACAACTGAACGGTGTTCATTCCGTAAACACTGTGACCCAAATGAGTCAGCATATTACAGCCAGATACGAGACGACAAAATGCAGGCATTTTGTTCAGTTCGGTCAACTGTTCCCTGTAATTAATTCAGTCATGAGACCACACTTAATATGTGTAATATTCCGATACTCATTCGAAAGATAACCACACTTTAGGGCAAACCTAAATTTGGTTTCATCTGAGAGATCCACATTTGTACCAAATTTGAGTAACTTCATAGGCATTTGGGTCTCTTCAAACGGCGCAACACGACGACGTTTTGAGCAAATACCACTTGTATCGTCTCTCTCTCTACTACTCGCGTTATTACTTCCACCATATTTCGCACCTGCTGCGCGCAGTTTTTCTGCTTCCTCCTAGATTCCATGACGACATTTTAAGAAGTTTCATTGCTGACAGATCACTTATGGACAAAAATCACAATTCTCAGAGAAAACTTACGAGAGCAAAAAACAAAAAGTTCCAATAATTCAATAATCGGCGATACTTTCAGATCAAAAAGCAATGCCTTTTGCTAGCCCATCCAGAAAACTTGCAGAATTTCATTTCATCATATAAACTTCATCATCTATAGGTTCATTTAAAAGAAATCAATATGAACCTTGAGTGAATACTGAAATGATTGTGCTTGATATTGGGCGTATTTTGAAACTGTTGTGAACGACCGGACACTATGACATGCCCAAGTCGGATTTCCCAAATGATCAACGTTTTGATCGGATGGCATTCGGTACTGAGTACGGACTTCGACCTAAAGTCCATCAATCACTTACAGCAATAATTTAAGAGGAAGCTTCACTTAATTCCACAGAATGGATCAACCATTTCGAAGTAACACATTACACACTTTTGCGATTCACTTCAATCCATCCTTCAATATCTGAAATAATCTTTGAAGCATAAAATCATACCTCATGTTCCGGAGCGATTTCAAGAAGAGATTTCGTTGAGAAAAGGGACAAATCCATTTTCAGTGTCGTTGTCAGACCACGAATCAACGCCACTGTGCTGTTGTAACAAAAGTTTTGCAATTCAATGCTATATGCATCCCTTCGAGAATCCACTATGATGACTGGTGTTTGTTTTAGCGCCTACAAGTGAACGCTTAAATATTGTTGGTGAAACTGATTAATCAATAGAAATGGAATATGATGATGATTAAATAAGTGAAAACAGTCACTGAAGAAGCAACTAAATATTTGACCAAAATGAACTTTTAGATGGATTAGACGAATTTTATTCAGCTGAAAAGTCTTGACTTTCTATGTGAAGCGATGCTACAAGACATAATTTGAGAACGCAACAAAAAAGATGAACCTTTTCCGGCGATAACTTTTCACCGGTTGGTTCAAGCGGTACAGGCGGAGGTACTCGCTCATCGAAGATCTCAACGAATTCACTCGGTTTATCGACTCTTTTATGACACCTTTCTAACAACTCTTCAGCCGTTATCGTGATTGGTACATGCACATTCGCATTCAAAGAGAATGAATGCGGTAAATCTGAGGTCGACGAAACCGATTCTTCCTTAAAATTTTCATACATTTGTAATAACGATATTCGTTGAGATTGATGCAGCTGCACGATCGACAATATTTTCAATCAAACAATTCATCAGAGTTCTCGAAAACATGGAAATATATGTATTACTATTAATTCATTGACTTGAATAAATATATTCATTTTTATACAATTTACTTCCAGTTGTTTCACAACAAAAATTCATTGATCCAATCCCATTTTCTCTTTACAACTTCCTCCACCGCAATATCATTCAATCCCTTAAAATTCAGAAAGAAACAGTGAGCATATATACCTGCAGTGAAGTACTAGCTTGAGCATCAGCTATTTCTTGCTTTGTAATAACGATATTCGTTGAGGTTGATGCAGCTGCACGATCTACAATATGTTCAATCAAACAATTCATCAGAGTTATCATGGAAATATGTATTGAGCGCTAGTAACTGAATGAGAAAAAAGGTAATTAGGGTAAATATAAACAGCGAAAAAAAAAACCAACCAGTAACTCGCATATTGCCTTCATTTTTGATAATACTCAAAGACGTTGTTCCACCCAAAACGTTCATTAAATCATCCTGTGAAACAACTGGAAGTGAATTGGAATCTAAATGCGGATCCGCTTTCAAAACCGCTTCTTCCTAAACATTTATTCAACTCTCATTATGCCATTCAACGGTAATAAATCACAGTAAATTGCATAGTTCAACTAAATAAATATTCACGAACTAATCTCTTGAATTGAGAGACCTCTTTTAGAAATTAAAAAATGATATTAATGTGCCTTACGTTATTCCAAATATATAATTAAGTAGTCGCGATACGTCTCTAAGAATATCGAAAAGAATGCGAAAAACATGGAAACATTAGTAGCAAAGAACCGTTTACAGAAGCTTTCTTCCGGACTTTTCTCATTCCACCTGATCATCGCGAAAACAATAAACACACTGTTTTCTTTACACACTGTACCAAATAATAGAACTCAACTTAAACGAAGATATAGTAGGGACTGAATGCAAAAAAAAGAGCACAGATACAAGACATGACAGCATGCATACGTTCACGAAGCAAAATAAAAACGTAACATAAAAAACAACATGATATAAATTATGATAAAACATATACATAACATAACATAATACATACAATTTTGATATATGTTATGATAAGAAGTAATGGTAGTAAAAATAATGATACTTTTATCACTGTCATATTATTTTCAGAAGCAGAAGCTTTATTAATAGCGTTTTTGTGAATTGTTTGCATGTGCTGAACAGTTACGAGATGGTGTGGACAAAAGGTGACTGCGAAGACCACAGTGAATGGTACGCTTGGAAGGGCGAAGATATTGGTGATGGGGCCGAAGAAAATGAATTACTGGACGTGTGGATTTGATGTGACACTAACAGACAGGATTCATTCAACACAAGATGCTGCCCTACCCACCTGATCACTTTTGTATGTTTGTTCCATTCGCCGTAATAAATTTTGATGTTCATCCGTTAGAGTCGGTTTATTGGCACGAAGTACTCGCAGCACTTCAAACTGAGTTATTGAAGGGTCAATAGGACTATTGAGCTGCAAAATACCAAATCCGTACCCTGCTGTTAGTGATTAGTGACCGAACAAACAAGGAATTTATACGGAAAGACAAGAAGGAGAGTGGATAAATTCATGAATGACAACACAGGAATTATAGGACAGATTAATTAGCTCGATGATTTTAGAGGATGGAAAATTCTGGGAAGAAAAAGGGCGTGGACTACATTTGAAAGCGATAACGCAAGCAGTGAACTGGCGAAGAGAAGAAGCGAGATGTTTGAAAGAAAACTATTGGTAAGCAGCTATAAAAAAAACGGGAACAGCGTGAATGAACTGAAAATTAAGAAACAGAAAAAGGAATTTCTAAAACGAAACAAAATGGCAATAAAGCAAATTAAAATGATAAAAAGACATGATAAATAATACAACATAAATATTAATACTTTGAAGTGTGACTAATCAAAACAAATAACAATGAAATTTGAAGCACAAAACGAACCGAACGCAGCATTGAGTTAATCGTCAGTAATGAACTTCCGTCACGGTAACGCTGTTGTTTCAGCTGGAATGTTTCAATTATTTTTTAAAAATTACATTAACAAACCAACACAAATCAATCTGATCACCCATACCAAGCTTCTATAATTTTCTGAAAACTGAGAGAACGAGATTTGAAAACTTTTCCATGAAAGCCATTAATTCAATCAGATGATCGGCTTTTTGATTAGGATTTGTTTCGCTTTACATTCTTTTCACCTTATGAAATTTTCATTAGAAAAACTACCTTGAGAAATTCTTCTTGTCGTTGACTTAATTCGGCTGGAATCGGTAAACGCCAAGCCTCTTCCAAACCAGGTAATCTATAACTTTGAAGATGAACGAAGTTAGCGTAGATTGAGATAGAAACGTGTGAAAATAATCTTACTGGAACGGATATTCTTATTATATGACACTTTGAAAGATCATAACTCACAATGTTATACCTTCTGAATATTCACAAAATTTATCAATCATAATTTGGAAATGGACAAAAAAATCATTGAAGATAAACTTGTTAGGTTGTTGCGATTGTATATTGCCAAGTAATGAGGATGATGGATGCAATTCTTTCTCAAGCACCCGAATGCGTGCCTTTAATGCCTCAGGTGCAGCTGAAAAATTACTTTTCACTTGCATTCACTCATTGAGCATTCCTAATGATGGTGTTATTCACTGTAACAAATCGCCTATCACTCAAAACGTGTCTCAAAAGACAATCGACGACGTCCTTTGAAAAAATCGATGAATACAACATTTTAAACTGATAGCAATAGAAAAATTAGACAGGCACAATTTTTTCGAAATGCTTTCTTAATAAAAACCAATAGTTACCAAAAATAAAAAACGTAGAGAATAGAGCATCGCTTAAAACGACGACTGAATGTAAAACAATTGTTATATTCAAAAAATGAATTCATTAGATCATTTTATTGGATAAAAGAGAAACACTGGTGGCTTTCACTTGAAGAGTGGTCAGATAAAAAAGACTTTTTTGGAAAATGAGAACAATAGATTTTGGATGCATAAATGTAAATTCAGAGAGGACAATCAATGAATAATTAGAAGGGCGAAGAAATGCTTTGTGATCGACGATTCTTAAACTATATATGTGTAGGTGTATTTGGTGTTTACAACCCAACGAAGAAACACCTCTTTTGTGTCAATTTCTTGTTTACAAACAAAGTTATTTTTTTGCTGAGTACACACAGATGTAAAAATTTAATCATCAACAAATGGATAGTTAGACAGCACTAAACGTTTGAGTTACGTTTAGACGGTGAGCGGTTGGTTTGTCGACCGTTCTATGCGATCGGCAAAATGTTCGTCATTGTTGCGATTGTTTAATAGATTGTTGTTGGTATTCGGCTGGATTTAGTTGTGCAAATTATCTATGGCAATAGGCACTCATTATTGGTTAGCTGTGGCGTGCTTGATATGCCGATTGCTACGGATCTACTTGGTTACATTAACCGTTTATCACTGATAACGAAAGATTACTGATTCACTACTGATGGCTGTTCCAAACAACTACTCTGAATGATCGTTGGACAAGTGTTCAATTGATCAATCGGAATGTATTTTCGGGCTCCTTTTGAGTCCCCCTCCCCAGAAATCATTGGGTAATATGGGAGAGTAGCCCAAAACCTCTGTGCTTGCCAGATCAATAATCCAAGTTCGAATTTCATGAAGACAGATGATTCCCAACGCTATTATCGTTAGCTGCGCGGAAAGAAGAATACCAAGGAAGGAAGAATGTGATATTGGTGATAACAGAGAGGCATAAACTCGTGATGAGTTGAATTGCTGATTAAATAAATGGATAGTTATTTGCAAGAATAAAAACATTATTCGTATACCACAATAGATAAAAGGGCTGAATTATTCTATTTGTAAAAAAAGCCGAATTAGCTGCATGCATCACGCGGCTACATAGACTGACACACTGATTTATTCATATCTTAATTCAGATGAACAAAGAAAAGATTCGGTGCATTAGTCAGGCATTATACGCAAGGAAATATTCATTAATTTTTAACGGAATCAATGATGTGAAAACCGAGTAAGCAAATACCGATAAAAATAATTGAAGAAAACTAAGTGCATTCGAAATTAGTACGTACAAAATTTTCAATGAACTCTCTAATGCTAACAAATTGACTTCTCACGGCTTCGCTGCGCGCAATTCAGAATACTGTCTAATGTTTGCATTATCTTTTAGTTGACTTGAACAAATCCAGAATAGAATCAACGATCATTTTATTGATTCTAACAACTCAGTCATTTATTAACAGATGAAAATAATTCAGAGTTTAGAAAAAAATTAAATAATGAGTACGAAATGGCATTTTTCTATCAAAATTTCTTCACAGTGAAATATCTCAATCGCGCAAACAATTAGCCATAGACGATTAACCCGACGGCGGTTATGACTTAAAGAAAACCGTTATTTGACTATTTGGTGCCTATTGCTATTACTCTCATATTTCAGAAGAGATCAAAGGACAAATAAAATGAAAAGTGAATCGATGAGAAAACATAACATCTGAAATGATGGTAATTAAAGAAGTGGAACATTTCATAAAATCATTAAAATGAATGGATGACTGTGAAACAAATCAAATGAATAAAATAAAAAAAATTTTAGATAATCTTTATAAGAACACTAAAAAACGATAGACGATAGAGAATAAAATTTTGCAGCCTATGTAGACATTGATGAGGTCGTTACGTGCGAGTCACATACATTTTGAAAGTGCAACCAACGACAAACCACTTTGATAATAATAACATTATGAAAATGAGATAGACATGCATTCTAACGTGTAAATTAGGGAATACTAGTTTGAAAAATGAGGTATTGAGTAAATTAACGAACAATTAAAAGTATACGAACCATATGACAACAGACACGTGATTAATTTCATTAGATTTGGTTCAGTATTCGAAATGAACTTAAAATTAGAACTACTGATGCAGTGTTCTTATAGTGAGAAATTACAGGGATCAATCTACAATAAAATGTTGTCACGTCAGTAAAACAAAGTGACCTTGGCAATGAGACGGTCATCAATGTCATTAAAAAACTACAGAAATCGAATGTTTGATCACTGGCCATGCACCTGATCTGTTCAACAAAAGTAACTATAACAACATCAACGATTAAATGCATCACTATTGGTCAATACGGTTCACCATTGTAAAACTGAATAAATGAAATATTTTTCTCATGTAATACAGTCAAAGAAACAAAATACCAACCAGGGCGAAATTTGACAGCTTTCTTAAAACATTGTAACGCATCTGAAAACTGGCCATTCTCTTCGTACAAACGGCCAAGATCACTCCACGCAGCACTGTGCTCACTGTCTAATTGCACTGCACAGATAAACGCCTAAATAATAAGTCAATGAGTGCTATTTGATAGCTCACAAAACACATTATACTCAATCGAAAGATCCTATAATCATTTATTTACGCCTTAAACTGAACATTATAAAATCAATACCATTCGTACAACACACGGAAACACTATGGAAGGCAACCAAACAAATACAAAAATTTGATATTCAGCGTCACATCAAAATGAATTCTTCATTAATCAATGCTCATTATGAAAACTAATTACAAAGCGGTGCAAAGGAAGGCGAAATTTAAATTGATGTGTTGACTGCGATATGAAACAACAACCGTCGCAATCGATCAACTGCTCATTCCGTTGTTTCTGTGAACTCGTTCACTAAAACGAAATCTAACAAACCAGTCGCCGAACTGCAAGAAATCACCACCGTTCTACAATGCCCACTCTGCTTTTTTACGTTCTATATATCCCACACACACAATGTTAAACATTAACGCAGAACGAATAAATTAAAATCAACGAGCAAACGTAAATGTGCATGAATATAATCATGGAATGTCAATAAAAAATTTTTTATTAAAAAAATTGAAAACCTGAAGAGCGTCCATCGGTTGATGTTGTTGCTGGTAAAGCACTCCAATACTGCACCATGTATCTGCGTCTGCTTCTGACTTATCGATTGATTGTCTACAAGTGGATAATTAAATGAATCGTTGAATGAGATACAACCTCAAAAATTCATACATTTGAAAAAAACAACAAAGACAATAGATAAATTGAACAATGGATCAAAGTTAAACCAAATCAAACCTGTAATTGAAGAATGCGTCGTGTGCTCTTTCAGGTAATTCACCGTAGCACCTACCCAGATAATAATATGTTTTACCACAAGATGGCTCTAATTCTTTACTCTGAATCAAGTACTGTTCTGCTTCAAAAATTTTCTGATGACGAATATCAGCTGTGCATTCTCGTCGATAGCAAATCCAACCTTGAATAATAATTAATGCTGATATAGGTATCTAATTTCAATCACTGATATCATAAGACGACGAAAAAAATGAATAAACAAGGATCAAAATATTTTTGAATGAGCCAACCAAGTTGTCTAAGTATTTGTGCGTGAAGCGTATTCGATAAAGTGACAGACTGGTCAAGGGATAACGAGCGATACTCGTGGAACGCTTTCTCTAGATCACCACCGCAGTCATAACAATGTGCAATGTGAAATCGCAATTCAGTTTTTGACAGAAATGAACTCTCGGCTTTATCGTTAAGTGCTGCGTTTAAGTGCTGAAAATTTAACTCATGCATTCACTAGTCGGTGATCATGATCAATATTATGATTGTTAATCCGAAATTTACAAAGGATGTTTTATGATTTGAATTCTTGCATTAGAATAATCTGCCGAAACTGCTGTTATGAACTTGATTCGGTTACGTTTTGAGCTTCAAAAGCGATAAACTTTGCAGAGTGCAATTCAGTGCTGTTGAACGATTATAGCATACCTTAAGAGCGAGATCAAACTTTTCTAGGTTCTTATAGATGAATCCTAAACGAGCATGCACCTCGACTGATATTGACAGATTCGGATATGAGAATAGCAGACGGTTGAACGCTTCTGCCGCTCTATAAAAAATATCCTTTAAAAGACATTCGATAATACTGATGCAAATAATAGTGGTTATGTGATCAGAAAGATATAGTAAGGAAAATAACAATCATAACAATAATAATAAATGGTAGAATATGGCTGTTAACTACAACGGCAATGATAACCCATCGTTGTATACAATAAAACAATAATAAAATCGAAGGTAAAAGATATAGATGTTGGTGAAGGACATTCATATTAATATATACGCCATCATTCATACTTGCCAAATACATGTTTATCCCTACGAATGTAAATCAGAAAAAGAAACAGATCCATGCATGCAATTGTACATTTATACATACACTCATACATCAATATATTGCAGCAACTATGATTCAAGCCAGAACCTAACTCAATGCTATTACTGCTGACCTAAGCCCATTCGTGTGGACAACAAAACAACACACCCTTCATCCACAACAAACATCATTGCAACAACCTCATCCTACTCTCTCCCTATTCCGTTCACTTTAAAAACCTCGCCATCCAACATGACAATTCTATTGATCTAAATCTCTAAACCTAATCCTCTCCCTCCTTCTTCAATCCCTTTTTCACTCGTGCATTCTCACTGTTTTAACGTTAATGACACATATCATTTTTAAACTTGACTCTCTCTTTTCCACTCCTTCTAGGCACAAATCCTACTATCCAAACATCTAATATTATCCCTTCGTCCTACGGTCTATTGCTGCCATCTTCATCGTCATTCCCCTCTCGAATGGATAAGATATTGGATGCAATGGTCAAATCTAAATAAAAGACGAATTATGTGTTATATGCGTATGACAGATGTTATAAATTTGTATTTGCAATGCTGGTTATTCTTTAGGCCATTTGTCAGATGTTCACTTCTCGGCTTTCAAGCTGCACCACTAGTTATAGTGATGATGATAGGACATCAAAACACAACTAATTTTGCATTAGACGACAAATTTCCAGGAATACATCCGTCGTTAATCTTAGCGATCAAATGAACCTATCACAAACATGATTCTTGCTTGACGTCTGCCGTAAAACTCATTCTATAAACACCACTTTTTGGCTTCCCAGAACTTAAAATGAACCCATCAACTGATTATATTTTGGCACAATCGAAAGCGGAAATCTTACTTGAACGTTTACTGAAACTTGCACCTACAGTGACCGCAATACACTCGACACTTTGAAGTGGAAAAAATCACGAGAAAAGACTTCTGAAGAAAGAACCAATACAGTGTTCATATCTGCTTCAGACTAAAGCATTAATTCAACGGCTTGTACTGCGTCTAACCTCATCCACAACGCCGTCCGCTTATACGGTAATGTTTGTATAAGTGGCATCTAAGTCTGCTTATAAGGCGACGTAACACCAAATCACATATAACGTTATTTGCTTATTGTTCTTCATAAATTTATGTGATCTGTTCTTTCAGCAATAGCCAAAACGTTTCGATAGATCAAAAACTTCTACAGTACCATCAGTTATGCACAACTAGCGAAAATGCAACACTCAACAATAATCAAGTCAATTGCAAAGGCAATTCCATTTTCCTTTCAGGGAGGGGGTGGAGGAGGAGGGAGGGAAGGAGAGGTTTACTTAAATCGAATAAACATCCTCGAATTGAAACATGCAACTTTCATTGCATGTATGCTTGGAAATGCGGTTGTATAAGGCAATGAATTATAAAACAAACGACAAACATTGAGAAGGCACGAAAATGGAAATAGACCAGTCCAAGACCAAAATATGCTGACGGATCTCTCCAGAAGTGATCAGAATCCAGTTTGTACGCCTTCTGATATGCCGATAGAGCTGTAACGCAAAGTATTTTAGACGAATGAGAAAGAATATTAGCAATCAAAATCGAATATTCAATTAATGGTAACAGTGCGTTAGTCCGCCAGAGGTGGCTTTGAAATATAATATTCCTTTCGAAATTTTATGGTTCTTCCAAACCGTTCAGTAGAATCGTAACAAATAGTTGAACTGATCCAGATGCAAAAGAAGAGAGTTCTGCTCGTATGCAGAATAATACCAAAACAAAACCATCAAGTCTGCTACTATCGAATCACTTTGTCAAAGTCAACAAAGTAATCTTAAAGTGATCGAGAGCTGAATTAACCTTTAGCGAAGTCTTTTGCCAACAAATTCACATGACCTAATTTCAGATAAACTGTAAAAAGTTCAGAAATTGAATTTTTGCAACCTTCCTCAACCAATTTCACCAATGCGTTCTCGTATATTCGATTACCCTTAAATATTTCAGTATTTAAATGGTCAACTATTCACCAGATTAAATTACTCATTGCGGAAGAACACGTTCAGTGGTGGAAATAAATGACATAATTGAGAATATATGCAATAATAAGAATTTGCAAACACTTAACATGAAAAATAAACACAACGCATAGAAATAGTGGAAAAAATACATCGAAGAATTTTGTGAAGTGAATGTAAGAAGAACTAATTAAAGAATATATCTCCATAGTGAATGTAAGTTTTCGTGGAATGTTTTCAATATATTACAGAACACAATCAATAGAATTGACATTTCATTCGAAATATAGCCGCTTTCAATAGAAAGAAGAAAGGTAACCTTAAACAGAAGAACTTTATCTGGAACTGTACGCGGTTTGCCATTTCCCATCCAATAATCAACAAAATTGAAGCTGAAAATGTAAAATTTCCAACATTCCAAACATCACCTTCAAATTACTGTTTGATGGGACATAAATGAAACGGCTTAAAGAGTTAACATATTGTGATTATATGACGGAAAGGTGATTCAACTTGTCTCGGCAAAACATCAACACAACCGTATTTTCTGATTATCGATGAAATAATCCTTCAACTCAACTGGACTTTAAAAATATGCAGCACGATTACATGAGCTAAAAGAAGCAAATACACAAAAAAAAGCTGAAATATTGACGCCGTTACGCCTCCTCATGTAACACATCACAATAAAATTAATTTGCACGAGAACACCCTAGAACCTGAATAACAGAAAGACTTCATACAAACTTATCAATCTAATGATCACTGAATATTGCTAAGTGCAAAAAGATATCGAAACGACAAACCTGCTTAATTTTTCGAATCTTTTTTGTTCATCGGCAGAAAATGAAGGTTCAACCGATGAAATCATTTCCTTTTCCGTTTTTATATTTCGTATGAATTAACGCCAAGATTGAATCGTTCAATTTTGAAATTTTATCTGCAAGAAATCGATTCGCTTGAATGACAATTTTGAGCCAACATTATAAACACATTTCAAGTGCACATTAATCGTAAGTGCACATTTTGGAATAAAATCTACGCTTCGCAATGAAAATTCATCAAAGAGTACAACAAGACCACGGAAACAAAGAGGCAAAAACACTCAAATAACTCAATGAACCATTCTAAATAGACAAATTTGGAATTACCTAATTCACAAAAAAACACACACACAAAGGACAAACTAATAGTTTATGCGATGTGGGGGAAAAACAACTTAAGAAGGCAATTGCTAAAACTCGATTGCACGAGTCTGACTCATAAGTCAGAATTCTTGAATGCTCTTAGAAGAGGTTCGCAGTATAGAATGAACCTCTCAAATCTTAAGCATTCGAATGCATTAAAAACGCCGATGTTAAGGAATAGAGATGGATTACTTTTTTTTTGGCTACACTCGCTCGTCCGTTTCGAAATAAAGTGACACTTCACAGAGCACCTAAGAAGATTGTTTTGCAAAACAATGAGCGCCCCATAGACTCATCGTTTCGGAAATAATCGAAAAAATGCGGCTTAATCAGCTTCTTCTAGCATGAAGAGCATTTTGTTAATGCAGTTTACGTCTTCATATGGCACTAGTCATTATGAGTCTTCCTGCTCGCTGGGAAAAGAAATCACTAAGAACGCAAAAAACCTGTAACCAGAGAGAATGTAACACGCGATGAAATAACGCTCAATCACATAATTCACGAAAAGCAGCTTGACTTGATAGTTGAAAAGTTTATTTCTGAAACAAGAAAAAATTTACAAATGCAAAATGAGAATGGGTGTGAATAACACCATCCGTAACACGATAAATAACAATGCAATCATGTTATATATATAACACTCAAGACTGTTGATCATAAAATGAGTTTAGTAGAAGTTTTTGATGAACGGTATTTTTTGTTAGGAAGCCGGGGATGCCTCCCGAATCAAACTAATCAGCACAAAGAATTCTGCTTAAAGGACACTGTTTCCACCATGAAAGTCGCCCTCTTTCCTTTTCTATAAATGCAGCTTTGATTAAGCCTTAGATAAACCTCAGATAATCAATTACCAAAAACAACGACCGATATAACCCAGTCATATCCCACTCACCTTAATATTTTCAAAGCAATCAGTGTGAAATAAAGCATCATCATTAAAGAAATTAGAGACAACCGAAGAATTTGTCGATCGTGAACGCACAATGATACTTATCAATTTCAAACACTTTCAAAACAAATTCACACTTCTTATCGAAATTAATTATATAATGGCATTAACATGAATGAAATTGAAACAAAGTTACGTGTGTTCTTACATAACATCACCTACGTGCTCTTGTATAAGGAAGCAAAAATATGAATTAAGAAAATGTATTAGAAGTGAAAATGAATAGCAGAAATTATACAGCACATTTTTTGTTTTTCTTCATACAATTTCTCAAACAGGCAATTCATAGCAATCACGCATCCAAAACATAAATTTCATCTGAACAGCTACAAAAAACTGATTGAATAAATGTATCAATCAAAAAAAAAAAAACACAAATGGAAATTGAACAAACTCAGAAAATAACATCCACCGATTAAATACAACATCATGAACAATTTAACTGTAGTAATAGATCTTCAGTTATTCCAACCGAAGCTAGTTCAGCAGTTACCCGATCCAAATAGGTGTCGTCTGGATAGCCGAAACTGAAGATGAAAAATAACTCAATAATTCAGATTGAAGTGATGGCTTAAACTGAAGCAATGAATTAACTCATTTTTAAAATTACAATACCAGAAAACCTGTGTATTAAACAAATAAGTTTCGAAAATTGTATAAAGTGCATAAGGGCTGGTTAAAATAATTTAATTAATCAAATGATACTGCATCAATTCGATATCCAACTGAAAGAAAAATTGTCGAAAAGAAAGTTTTTACAGAAAGCGTTTACGAGGAAACAAACGAACTTCTGCGGTCCACCATAAACACTGGTCTTATTATGAATAGAATTCCATACAACCACATCCGTTCTACCCGTTGTAACAGAATCACCAACTGTGAACATCAAGCGATAACGAAAGGCCAATTTGAATAATTCAAGAACCTGAATGAAAATTTCACATTCGTTTGATATTATACAGATATCTTCTGAATATGCAACCAACCAATTAATATTCAACATTTAAATTCACTGAAGTAAAAATGTTCCCTTCTTCAGAAATCAAGAACATTAAAATTGGTGAAGGTTCATGTATGTTACCGGCGTGAACATCAGTAACATACAAAAAATTGAATTGTTTATGCTGTCACCTTTTGACCTTGTTCATTGTTTGGTAGATAAGCCGTGCGTGACGTGCCATGATAGTAATTTCCCGGCCTTGGATGGTCGCGCTAGAATTTACATACTTGGAAAACAAAATGCAATTAATATATTAAAATCATACTCTGCTACTGTAATTATAATCGACCGAAATCCATTTGGAACTCGCTGACGAAATTTTGTTTTGGACAGTTTTTTGTCACCTCCAAAATTCAGAATCGCAAAAACAAATTTCATTTAGTTTCCGCCAAGGAATCTGGAAATTTTCAGGTGTATTCGAAATTCTAAATCGCGGAAGACAGGTGCCATCAGATTCAGAACGAACCAGCTTTTTAATTCCATGGTGTCAACACTTTGCTGGTATTTTTCATTTGAATGACTTTTGAAGTTGATAATTTCACGGTGATTTACAATAGATCCAAGTTTGCAGTGAACCTGCGGTAATAATCAAAGCAATATTGATCTTGAAACTGACCGTCTGTATTCCAGATGGAATATTGTAAAATATCTCGAAATAACTTTTGCAATTTTCAAAGCCGGGAATTTTGCCACGTCTCTCTTCGACGTGCATGTGTGCATTCAGAGGCTGATTACCTCTGGGTACACCATACCACATTCTGCACGTCGGACACTGTGCTTGTAGCTTTTCAAATGATTTCTGCAATTTGCGAACTTGCCCAAATCGTTTCGTTATCTTATGACAGCTATACACAATAAAATACTATAATATTGTCGATTCGTTTTCCGATTCACGTATTCATATATGTTAATAAATCCAGCGCAGTTCATTTGAACTGATTACTTCATGTATGACAACAGATGAAATGTAATTTCTTAATCCCTACATTTCAGCAAAAACATGCTCGAATCAGAGGATGCTGTGCTCACCTGCAGACAGGATCTATGGAAAATATGAGAACACTTCTTCAATTTGACGGCAGCTGATGGATCATTCCAAGAGGCTCTTTCAAATTCACATAGACACACTGCACAAACACTCTCATTCGAACTTGCACATGCGTTGTCGCGTGTTGATAATGAATCGTCTAAAATTCATAAACAGTCACTATACTGCAAAAGTGCAACATTTTCATGGATTACATTAAAAATGAATGTGAAATTCAGAGATACTGTCGTTGTCGACATCAGCACACTTTGATGAAGCATTAGTTCAGCGTTCATTGACTATAACCAAGCATTCACTACAATGTGATTGATTGAAAACATAAACATAATCCAATAATCATTTACCGTTCATTTCCGATATGATATCAACATACGGGTCAATAAGGTTACAATTCAGCTCGGTCGTTCCATTCAATTTTTGTTCGCCTGAAATCCATTTTATTTGCACGAAATGCTCCGCAGGCCAAATTATCTACGGAAGTGAACATCCATTGTGCGTTTCGATTCAATGACCACATAAAAGAAATTGAAACGTATCGAATAAAGAGAAGAGAAGCAAATGATAAACTTTTGCATCTCACAGCATCTGAATTAGAAATGATCCGTACTATATTACAACAATAAGACTGAAGAAGGAGCACTTCGAAATACGAGACTTACACCAGTCAAAAATGAAAAATAAGGACGTTCATAGATGGATGGCGATAACATGTGAACTTCCTTGAAAGTAACTCACTTGTACTAATCGGATGGCCATCAACCGTAGCAACTGCATTTGGGATTGTCAATATTTTTTTCTTGAATTCCTCGACGAGTACACTAACCACTTCCATAGATTTATCCACAAATCTGATTATCTAAAATGTGAAATTAATTCAGCTGATTTTACTTGTACGCTATACGCAACCAGACATGACGCTTCTCTGATTGCAGATACTGTGAACGACCATAAAATGTGCAACTTCAAACTACAAGTTGAATCAAGACCGATGATGGAGAGTAACCAAACCAATTATATCAAATGACAACAGAATCTAACATTTCGACCAAGCGTACACTCGAAAGTTCATAATGTACCCACAACTCATGCAGATTCTCACAACACTCAAAATTATTAAGTCATCAGCAGAAGTCACAAATGACCGTAAGATGAAAATAACCTTAAGATGATTTAAAACGGAATTCTTAATGAGATCTTCAATGACATCGATTGCCTTGGAAGCTGAATGACTTGGTGGAACACGTAAAAAGCCTGAAATGAGATGAATCAGTTGCTAAAAACATGGCGATAATCTGAAACACAAATCTTAAGAAGAAGAATAGTCCGCAGGGTATTTTCAGTGAGACAGTGCGTGCGTTACTGCATTCATATTTGATATGATAAAATATCGTACAATACCCATCACTAAAGTCATACAAAAATGCTGCTCACCGATATCTGACAATTAATATACTTATGACTAGAAAGGAAACTGTATGAATGAAATCTATTATAAAGTTGCTGAAAGAAATGTTAATGCACCTGTTCCAAACGCACAAAGACACAATGAGCTGCACTGTCGTTGGTCAGCAGTAATAAAAGTGTTCCGGTAAGCATTTTCAACGTATGCATGAGTTGGAGCACATACACCAATTACATAGTTCGCTTGTAGATCACCACTCGCTAATACAATTGTCTCACCTTTGAGTGGTGTCGAAAAGTCGAGTTGTTCTTTAACAGTTTGAATGGAAACCTTCAATAAAAGCATCGGTTAAGAATTTAATAACATCTAATAATAGTGTTCAATTATCTGAAAATGAAATTTCTCTAGAAATGCTTTAAGTCGCAAAGGAGATTGCTTACACTGAAGAAGTAAAAGATAAAATGCATCGTTCCGAGAGGATAAAATTAAAAATCTCAAACTACTGATCGGTTTAAATGTACACATGATTACAACCGAAAAGTGGTGCTCTTCATCTCCGGCTGGCACTTCAATGAGTCAACTATCAGAATAAGTAGAGATGATTGTTCAAATGCACACAGATGATAAGCAGTACCTTAAGTGAAGGACCCGCAGCACGCGCAACAGCTTTCGCCACTCCACTCGAAAACGATAATGTCGGTGCACATGATATCGCTATAGCATCACAACTTTTATCTGTAATTGAACCCTGAAAGTTACGCATAAATATCTTTACGTTGCCCATATCACCCGGAAAAATGTTTGCGACTGGTACGAACCGAATCCTCTGCTTGGATGCATCATACTTTCAGCATTTCTAAACGCAGAGAACCACGGAAAAAAATTTTCTCGGTATCATAACGAATTAATCAAGCAAGTTTTAAGTCAACAAGTACCTGTTGCACATAGATTTCAACGTTGTCCCAAACAATCTTCAGCTCTGAATGGTTCTTAAATGACATCTAATGGAAAATCTAATGAATACATTCACACTGATGAGGCAAATACCTTCAATCCCGCAGGAATGATGAAATACTTCAGAAAAAATAAATTACATCACACCCCTGCGCTCAGAGGTGTGGGTAAAAGAAGCCAAATTGCACTTTTGAAGCGACGCGGTCAGTTAGAGCACAGAGAAAAAGAGATCCAATAGGGCGAATTAATTCATCGATGAGGCACAGGAATTTGACGTATTTCAAGGCTACACCTGACCTGAATGTGTACATGACGTCTCATTGGGAAGAGAAATAAATTTTCCACGTTCAGACAAAGACTGGCTACAAGAATTGGCTCATTTATGGAGCAGTAAAAGTTTAACCAGGGAAGTTTCAATCAAATAAAAGTGATGTGATCAATTGAAGTGGAAAAAGTGTCGGAACATAGATTTGATCGGTCAATGCCAAGTAGTCCATTGGAAAGAGAATTGAATTCTCTACAAGCACAGAAGGTTTCAGGGAAATTCGTCATTTAGTTTTCGAAATTGTAACTTAAAAAGAACCTTCATGAGGAGAAATAATGCCTTTGCAAGCGATTGAAATGGAAAAAGTGTCGGAACAGAGATCAATACAAGCGAATGTTACAAGAGAGAATCGCACAGTACAAGCGCTTTCTATAAATCAGACATGAGCAACAAAGGTACTCCTTTCATTGGAAGCTTTCAGATCTATTGCATACTGCATTACGGGCAGTGAAGAACACCATGAACGAATTGACGGCATTCATAACGAGGAAGAAGGATGAAAGATGGATTGGTTTGTTTCTAGGTTTCCAAATTCACAGCCCAGTTATATCAAGGAAACATTCCACAAATACAAACATCCTAACGCACTCACTAAGAAAGATAAACATTCACAGATTCTAGTTGCTACTTTGAAGCCGCAAACGTACTTTTCAGGTTTATTCATGAGCTTAGCAACATACAGTGGCATTGACGTATAGTATTAAAAATTAACCTATAACTTTTGAATTAGGCAAAATCGCTCAGAAACATATATATTACTCTAAAAGCTGAGAATCTCGGCTATTCAATGGTGTCAACAGATTATAACCTATCTGATCAAATCTGAGCACACATGTCGATCGAATGTAGTACACATGATATAGGGCTTGGCGATAGCCAAATGATATAGTATTAAAAATTAACCTGTAACTTTTTAACTAGGCCAAATCGCCCATAAACATATATATTACTCT
>JAPYMA010000314.1:0-63692 GCA_035041965.1 Anisakis pegreffii | reverse complement strand
CTCATGATTACAGCACGGATGAAGATTAAACTTCTGTGTGTGTTGCTAACTGCAGAAACCTAGGTGACATTCAGGCTGAGGGATAAGCTTGCGAGATGTGTCATTTTTCTGAATGCACAAGTGTAATATGAAAGTGCTTTTGAAGTGGTGGGTGGGATAGCATCAAGCATGGATAATGGGTACACTGGCATGTTAGGTTAAAATTTGAGTTTCAATACCGTAGGGTATGAACTGTCTTATGGATGTGGCAGTAGGTCTGGAAAGTTCGCCTGGACCACTCATCTTGAAGAGACGAGTTGCTATAGCGGTGACTCGAAGACATTCTTCCTCGTAGTGTGATTCGATAGCAGTCAGACTAATGTGAATATGATTAATTGTGTGTAGCCAATGGTCATATTAAATTGCAATCTTTTATTGTGCATATGGGTGTTCCCAACCCGTCGAGCTGCCGACAAGAGGGGCTAGGTTTAGATAAATGCGACAGGCGTTCCCCGCCTACCGGCAGTCTCGGCGAATCGGGGAGAAACATCTTAAAATATGCTAGCGGTATTTACCCGAGTATCGCTAGCATTCATTCTTCAAAATATATTACGGGCGTTCCCGGCCCGGGAAAGGCGCCGATTTGACCGGGGATAAGGCTTGCGCTTAAGTTGGCCTGAGTAGTGTCTTCGGGCATTTGCTCAGGTAACGGGGGTTCCCGGACCCACCGTGCGCACTTTCCCTTAACAGGGGGGAATTTCATCGGGTTGATTATTGGCTACATACAGGAAATCATTTCGCCTAGTTGAATGTTATTGAGTACATTATAAGGGGAAATCTCTCTTGTGTTTGTGGTTACTCGCCGAAGCTTATCTATGTGCCACGTTCATACTGCATTCATACACTTCTTAGATATTAATTAACTTCTTTTTCATTGCCAGTATAATCATTTCCTCTCGCTGGTGCTATTGGAGTGACTCGACAACATTAAAACATATCACTTGTGTCTTCAAGAGACTGACCATGATCGGGAGTCTAAATCTCAGCTTGAGGTTGAGCTAGGCATATGCAGTTCAGCGCATATATGGAAGCCTGACTTCTTCCGAGGCTGGTAGCACGAGGACTTTCCAGGCTCAAAAGCAGCAGAATTATAGTCTCAAAATGATGTATTTATGAAGGACCAATGTTGAACTAAGATCCTAAGAATTTTCGAAGCATTATCATTGCGGGCACTCAAATGACGGTTTTGAGATTTGAGCGATAAAGAGCATAGAGTAGAACCTTCTCTTGATTTATTCTAGTCGAGGCAGCAGAATTTTGAGTGTATCTGAAAAAGTAGTTCATTTCTATTTGAGTCTGATACGTCTTAGAATTGATTTGCATTCGAACTAACTTGAGTCGACATGTAGTGTTGAAGTCGCCTTCACTGAACGACTTGACTTGACATAATTTTTGTTGACTTTATCATCATTATGGTTTGGATTGATTCTGAGATACTTTTATTGCTGTGGTAGTTAGTTCTAAATATAAATTTGATTTTGTACTGATCATTTTGTGCTGATCAATACTGATCATACTGATCAGTGTTTCATTCCGCCAACTGTTAGTTCAGCGACTGTTTTCTACAGCGCATCGTCAAAGACATTCAGTATCCTCACTGTCAACGACGAAACAATGGATGACGCATCGAAGCGCCCCGATTAGTCCTAATGGTTTTTCTTTCAAGGTTCTTTTGGTTCAATATAGGGCATTATTAAATGAGCCGTGGTTGGATGACCACATCTTGCATTATTCATTTTTATTTGCTTGAACCTAGGGAAAGTGGAATAAAATTGAGTTGTGATCAGTGATCACTTTGTGTTTTCATCTGTTTTGTTTGTGACTGAATGTTTTGCATCGCGTATGCGAGCAAAATTTCGAACGAACAGACATTACCTCGTGACTGTCAACAAAATATTACGTCGTGATTGCGATCCGGAAGAAAATGTCACCTCATCCAGGAAGTAAATGACTTCTTGATAAAGTGATTTTTCTGTGGTAAATTTCGCTGGAATATCTGTGGCTATATTTATGACATTGCTGACGAGGATTATGGGAATGAAGAGCAATTAGTGCATTCCGGAGCAATCAATTCATGCGCATTGTTTCCGATGTTTGTAATCAGCTATACCAAAACTTTCTTCATCACTTCCGCCCTGGTGCTGTGTATCAATGATGCTGTATTGAACATTGCTATCGGTGTTAATGTTGCTGTGAGCAGTGCGATTGCGTTAACGCGATGTCAGATTATGTTGCGATATGGCTTGGCTGTTGCTTGATATTGTTAATACCAATTTGTTTACGGGTAAAATGGAATATTTTATGAAGCGTGTGATGTGGTCCGTGCAGATCTCTGATCAAACGGACATAATCCTCAACGGAATATTCTCTCGTGATTGGGATACAGGAGGTGAATAGTTACTTGACAACATCTCTCTTGTGTACAGTGACAGATTTTGCTGAAATATCTCTGTCAATAACAAAACTATTGTATTACCCAACGACGAAGGTTATGGGAATGATGAGCATAGCGAAAGAAGCGTTTGGAATGATCGAGGTGATGCCGAGGATGTAGATAAAGCTGATGGGATCTTAGAAATTGTGATGTTGCCGCAAATAGTGACTCTGGCAGTAAAATGATAAAAATTAGCAAATATGAAAGTTATCTTTGCAACGAAGCTCGTCAAATGAAAGCAAAATGGAAAGATTGAATTTCAAGTGCTCCATCATTTCAAGTGGAGAGATCGACAAGGTGTTTTATTACCAACAAGGTTTTATTTTTGCAAAGCACATAGGGTCATGAAATTCGAAGAGTTATCGTTGAACACAGAATAATTGAACCATCGAAACTGAAAATGAAGAATACGCCGGAAGAAATCGTTTGTAGTGCAGCAATGTCCCATTATATGTCGGCGATATGAAGTTCCTTTCCAAAAACTCGTAAACGGGTAAAAGTGACTGGACCATTGTTGGTGGTTTTACTCCACAACTTATTATGAAAAACGGTTGATTCACTCATTATTTCTGAGTGCTATTTCAACATCAAAAGGTTTGTGCAACAGAAGGCGCAGTTGTGCAGTTCTCAGTAACACATCACGTCTCTGTTTCTGAAAGGTTTTTCTGTAAACTTCTTATGGAATTAATATTCACCAGCAGTTGTATTGGGTAGTTTGAAACTCACCTTGATTCTCTTGTACACAGATTATGTAGATAAGATACCTGAAAACAACAAATAGTCAAAGTCGAAGATCTCGTTTGTGTCAATTAATACAGAAAGACCGCCCGTATCGCAAAATTATCTCAACTGATAATTCTCTTCAGCTTCCCTGTAGACTCAGTCCCTTTGACCTTGACATGTGATGTCAGGAGTTGAAAAGCATAACGCAACTCCGGTTAGGTGAAAATCATTGTAACGGAATCCGAGGGTTCAGTTATAAAATTCTTGTTGAGGAGACACCCGAAATTCACCTGGACTATGTTGTGAACAGTAATGCACGTACCTCGACATTCCTGACGAGTCAAACACGGATTCGGTTCGACAATCGAATCGCATCCACTCCTAGATGCCTCTTGTATGAACCAACCACAGAGTTGGCGATCTGGAACTTAGATGAGCCTTTTCCAATTCTTTAGATGAGCCTATCGTTAATTATTCTACATTCTCCTATTATTCTTCAGGTTTTCGTCCTAAGAAAAGTGGTAGCATAGCTAAAAAAGTGAAGAATGGAACGCGAGTAAAGGGATTTGTCAAATCTACACAGTTCATTACCTTGGTTGAACAGAGGATCTATGAATTTATTAACAAACTGACATAGTCATCAAAAAATATTCGTTCATGATTGGAGTTCAGGAAGCGAATTGTTACTTAACTACATCATTCCTCCGTACAGCGATATATCTGTGACAATATCAGTGATATTTCACAAACTTTGCGGGAATATTTACTGGATCGCGAGCGAATGCTCAGGATGCAGTCATTTTGCACACAGTCGATAATTCTGAGGACAATAATTCTGAGGAATGGTAACATTGAAATGGTTTTCTCAACATAATGCAGAAACGGGAACTGAAATATTCTTTGATGGAACATTTTCCTGTGATCTCAACTCATGGCGTTTAGAGTTGAAAAATTCGATCTTTCATTGGTCACGTGAATTTTCAAATATCCAGTGAGAACTGCTTCCACTGTTCGGAACATCAAAGTAGGCAATGAAAATGTTACCAGCATCCCATCGAACCGTCGTGGCTGCCGCAATTGTCGTTGTAGGATCCGATGAATTGTTCACCGCCAGCTCCATGACGTTTTTAATGTTCTTTTGCATCGTGTTCACTACCAGTTGCTTGAGGCTAGCCTGAAATTCTCCTTGACTACCTCGTGAACACCGCTTGTACACGTCTTCACATCTGCGAGTGGACGGACACGGGTTTGCTCTGACAATCCGGTCGCATCCCATCCTGCATACTTCATGCACGTACCGATGACAGATCATCGAGGACACTGAAGTTCAAATGAACTGTCAATTACTCTAACTCCGCTATTAATTGCATTTTTTGTCCGGACAGAAGGTGT
This sequence comes from Anisakis pegreffii, assembly GCA_035041965.1. Taxonomy (NCBI): domain Eukaryota; kingdom Metazoa; phylum Nematoda; class Chromadorea; order Rhabditida; family Anisakidae; genus Anisakis; species Anisakis pegreffii. The sequence continues at coordinate 59,104 of JAPYMA010000314.1, read as the reverse complement.
ATCGTTTCTTAGAAAATGGAGCAATCAAAAGACACAATTTGATAATTACCAATGAACGAGTGAAGAACCACTGAGAGTATGAAGCACCACATCGCGACCGATGAAGATACATCTGTGACTGTGTGCACATCTTCAGAAGTATTTAAGTTAAACACACCAAAAATCGGTCTCCATATTCGTATTGTATATGAATTTTGCTGGATTCAACATTGCCATAGTCAGTGGGATAGCGGATTAGCGGTAAGCGCTCCATCCTTTTTCGTTAGCGTGTCCATCTCTGTGTATCTCTGTATATTGCTGCATTTAACATTGCTATTGGTGTTAATATTACATTTTAACCAACAATGTAACATTTTAAACGAAATGCCAGATTATTTCGCGCTGTGGCTTAACCGTCGCTTCATATTGTTAATACCAATTTGTTTACGAGTAAAATGGAATATTTTATGAAGCTTGTCATGTGGTTTATGCGGATCTCCGATCAAACAGGCATAATCATCAACGGAATATTCTCTCGTGATTGGGATACAAGAGGTGAATAGTTACTTGACAACACCTCTCTTGTGTACAGTGACAGATTTTGCTGAAATATCTGTAACTATGTCTATGACAGTAATTCTCGTTGGGGGTGAAATTACCCATTTTGAGTAATTTGGAGGTGTCAAGTGATAATGGAGGGGTCGGGAAATTAGTATTTCGTACAGTTGCTATATTTCGATTGAACGCCATCGTGAACGTGTTTTTCAACTTGGGTAAACTCTCCATTCGCCTATTTCCTGAGTAACACGGCTCGTCCGGGCATGACAGGGTTTTCATTCTTTTCCTTGTTGTTACAATCGCTCTCATAGCTTTTATCACCAAAAGTATTCTCTTCTGCTAATTTCTCATTCACTTCACCCAACAATTAAAGTCAGATTCTCATTTTATCAAATAAGCTGTATTATTGACTAGCTGACTGTCGAACGTTGCTGAGTAATTGAATTCGATTGTTGTATTGTTGACTTCGGCTGTCAACACTCGTCAACGCATTCAGTAAATAGTAAAAACTACAGAATAAGAAATCGATTCGAACTGTGAAGTGAAATGAGAAGAAGTGAATGATAAAAAGTCATGAAGAGAACGGTATTCACATGCAATAGCTATGAGAGTGAATAAAACACGTCTGAAAAGAATGAGAATTCATCTGAATCAGTTTGGATTGAGCGTGTCATAGACAATAGCTCTTCATAATCAGCAGCACCACGGCCTAAATTTCGGCCGCTGAGAAATTTCTGGACCGGCTTTCCATTTATTCCTGATGTTATGCATAGAAATAGTAAATTCTTGCGTAAGGTAGGGGGGGGGAGGGGGGAGGGGTAACGGCGGAACATCTGATCTATTACTGCAATCCTGCGAGAATATCTATTGCATCACCGAATCACAAGGCTTATGAGAACGATGAGCATATTAGTGTGTGCGGACAACGGGAAATTTCAGAGACCCCATCACCATTTCCTTATGCTCATTCCCATCCCTAAATTTTTTGGAGCCTTTTTTCGGAATCTGTAGAATCATATAGGTATCAGAAACCACAGAATCTGGAGAATCCAATCACGCAATGAAACAATCATACTTTAGGGCAAACTCGAGGGCAGTTTTGGTTCGGAGATGGTACTCATAATCAATTAATAATGAATTCGTTTGACTGCTTTTGCTCTTTTGCTATGATGACGAATACTCATTTTATCGTTAACGAAAAACTACATCAATGGCCATTAATTTGAATGTGAATAAACAATTGAATAGCGACAAAATTCATCGGATAAATATACTGAAACAATTTTCACAAACATCAATATTCACGACTAGACATTATAATAGTTCATGTTATAATGTTCACTGGCACATAACATATTATGCTTCATAAGCCATCACCTTGATCGCAAATAAGAAATCTTCATCGTTTTCCTAATTAAATACCCAAATTAAATAAATCATGAGAAGGGCATGCTTAGATAGGCTGATATGCACAAATAATCGGTATAATACAATACAAAAACGCTCAGTCACCCCTCGGTTTGCGTACGTTCCCAACGATGTAACTTCTCAATGGTTTTGTCATAAATTCCGAATCGGAACACGCGTAATTTGAACAAATATTGAGTTTTATATGAAAACTCATTTCATCAAATGTCAGAAGTTTTCATTTATTGCTCAGAATGAATTGTATTCGGCTGTGAAGGTATTTGTTTTGTCCGTTCCGAAAGATTTTTAGATTAGCTCCAGATTTTCGGATGGGATATCGACTGCAAACCGAGATGTAACTGCTTTCTTTCGCAAAAACGCAAACAAACAGATGGATCCATTCATCGAATACGCTTTTGACACACCTCTATGAATGGACATTGGGCTGAGATATCTTCAGCAATTTCATTTTGAAGCATACTCAGCGACACATCGAGAAGCGATTGCTTCAACTGGAGAAACTGAATAACTGCACTATATCCCTTACAGACGGCATTTCCCAAAATCTCTTAGCTTATGCTATATAGTAAACTCATCGACTGAAGCGGGATTCCTAAACGATAATGCCCACGACAATGAAGCTGATACCTCTTAGAGGGCTTTCAACCGATCTCAGAAGCAGTAATTTCAGAATCTCGAAGTGTCAACAGCTGCATTTGTTATGTTAGCATAGCCGTTTTGATCAAACAGATCGCTGATTGATTGCGGTCTTTGTTGTTGCTGATCACTGATCACGTTATCGGCTTGATGGGAAGGCTCATCTCGATTGAATAACCGTTCTAAACGCCGCTGGGCAGGTCCGTGGCTTATTGCTGTCGAGTGATTGGTTGGTTCTGCGGGACTAGTGGGGTTTGTAGGACTGGTTGGTGATTCATCTTGTCGAGCTGTGGCTGCGGCACCCTGAAATCTGGTACCACTTTTAGTTATCGTGATGAGATTGGAAGCAAACATCGAGATTAAATGATGTGAACCAAAAACGTATCGCGCGCACGGAATTCGGTTGAAACAGGGAATATGGAATCTGAGAATTTGATAGAGTGGTATGAGAGCGTGACCATTCTAGTCTAAGAATACAGAATCCTCAGCTATAATAATGTATGAGATGCGAAATATTTGCATTGGTAGATATTTTTCTCCCATGAAAGTCATTTAGCACAGGAGGTTTTGTTTCATTACATTTCTATGACCAAATGCGATCGGATAAGCAAATTGACTAAATTCATCTTCAAAGAAGCGTGTCGCCAATAGAACTTACACGACGTTTATCGATGGTGCCAAACAAAGAGTTACGCCGTTGTTCTATTGCACGTATCGTGCCTTTTCGGAGTGTCAGTCGTTTTTCCCTCGAACCGAATCCGCTGGTCACTTGGTTGTTGTCATCAATTTTATCGCTAGACAATGCGAAAAATCGCTTCTTGAAGGCAGCGTCTAGTGTGTCCGTTCGGTGTTTCATCATCGAACGTCGCGAAGACTCCAGATTCTGCACAACACGACGACGTGATATTGGCCGTTCTTCCTTGAAACAATAAACATTTCATTTGAAGAACAGGTCAGTCCCATGGCACCAAATCTTATAAAATTAATTCATGGATTTCCGTCCAATTTCACGATATTAAGTTTGTGTACAATAGCAATTGAAACTCCGAGTTCCAATTCTAGGCATTCATTAGCAGAGGCTGAGTCTATCACAAGCGAGATAGTGCGAATTACCGGTAGTGTTTGATCGTCACTTTCATCAATGCCGCGAATCGCCTGCAGTTCTCTTGCGATTTCGACGGCATTCTGCACGACCAACTCTTCCTCACTGAGTTTATCAAATGCTTTTGAGCGACAGAAAAGTTCCGTTGATGCGATTATGTGCTCCAGTGTACCGAATCGATGCATCAACATTGCCAAGAACTGCAAATTTATTTTGTTTAATGGGCCTTTCCGGGCTAACGAGCAAAACTTTTCAGTGTTACTGATGAAAAACATTCACAACAGACAAAAATATTGGACCAAAAAGGACAGTCCCACGGCATTTTCTGAAAATTCCTTAGAATGGAGTTGGGCGAGTGAACCTGAATGATGAGAATCGACATGAAGAATACGAGGAATACAAGTCCAATAGGCTCGAGCTGCAGGCGTGTCATGACCCAAACTTCCTCACGAGAATCACTATTACAAGGAATTATCGTATGATTGAATTTCGGCCCTAAAGGCCATTCAATATGCAAGCAATCCTTTTGCATTTGGAGCACCAGTACAATAGTTATGTACACAACGTTGACCATGAAGAAACCTGAGCATACCTGAAAGATCCAATGATTATTGTGTTGTTTTGCAAGCAGCGAACAAAGATTTGATCTACCGATGTTACTGATTGATCCTTGTGATCATACCCATTTCGAAGTGATGGAAGTATTATATCTTGTATATTTGCATAAATACAGGAGAACTAGTTACTTTATTTCGAAGTTCCGTGAGACCGATTTGTATCCTCTGTTGTTCTTTGGGGTCGATAGCGATCGGAGTTAAGTACATTTCGATTACATCACTCCAAAACGACTCCTCTTCTGCATCCAGATACTCACGTTCAGCACGTTTCAGCAAACGTTCATTCAGCCAACTCTCGTTGGCCGTCGACTTCCACTTACGATTTCGCATTGCCGCAGCCGATTGGTTACTCATATCACGATTATCATCCAGCTCAGCCTTGAACTTCGTTCATCACGTGTCAGTGAAAATGTCATCAGTAAGCAAATACTACATTCCGTTTTGTGAATCCCCAACTCATTTCTTGATCTCACTGGAAATACTCTTTAAAATTCTCACCTGTTCATCTTCTTCAATCTCCGTCCATTTGTCGTTTGCAATACCCGCTGACCCACTCAACGCTGATGAGCGCCTAGTAATTGCACCAGATCTACGGTCGAATCGATCCAATTTTCGTTCGATATCGCTTAGTTTCTCATTGATACGCCATATCTGCAATCATTTGCAGCTTTCGTGAGGCAGTCGGATGAATATGAGGTAAGCATAAACTTCACTTTAGCTATTTTCACCTTACATCTTTGCTACTCGGTAAATATATCCTACAATCAAAATCATGAGTATTTTCCAGTCTTACAATTGGAACGGATACTCAAATTAAGCCATACGCTGTTCTTCACTCATACATATCAGAAATGACGAATGAATAAGCTACTTGAGGTGATGTCTCCATTGTATCTGGCTTCAAGCAGCACAATATACGGCAAGCACTTCCACAACCAACCACAATTTGACCATCCGCCTGAAGTTGGAGCAAGCACTCATCATTAAGTGTACTTTTTAAGTCACGACCTTCATTGTATCAGGGAACACTCAATTTGAAACAGTGTTGAATGGTTCACCCCATTGCGGCGATGGAACTTCGCCTTGTCGTGTGCATTTTAAAACTTCCCATTTGATGGAATGAAATAATTACCTCGTTGCCGATATCACTTTCGACTATATCGAAGCGTTTTGCGGGTGTGCTCTTTGCCTTCTTTGTTTCTACTGAAAGAATTAGCTGATGTGAGCTTTTTGGAAATACGATAATCAGAGTGCAACAATTGTTGTCCAAAACAATTCCTAAAGTTGTAACCTAGGTAAAATCTACTAACCTTTTGGTTCCTCTCTTGTACCCCATGATACCGTATTCATGTTACACAGACTGTATATTGGTAACAGCATATACATACAAGGAATCGCCAGGAAATACAACATTCCTGGTATAATGCATGTGAATTCAAGAGGATGAAGAATGGCGGCAGTAAGGAAACTGAAATTTTGATTCGAATTTTCAAAATTTGGTATGCATCAGATAATCACTTAAAGATTTTCGTGGATACAGAACATTTGTTATGAGACTGCAGATTTAACGAATGTTATTCATGCAATGCTGGCAATTGAACAATATCAATCTAATCAGAGTCACTTCAGTAATTGCAAACTTTTCATGAACATCAAAAGTAAGCCATTTCTCACCTGGCTATCACAGCGAATGAGAATATCGAATGTGGTGAAAGAATTCCATCTTTCTGAATTTGCAACGACGTTCCCACAATTACAGCCGTCATCAACATAGCAAACAGTGCACCAATTATTTCAGCCACCAGCAGCTGAAAATTACTTTCGGTGATCGCAGTCGGATTGAGAGCGATTTCAGGTAATGCAATGGCTTTCATGTTCGGGTGCTCCATTATCCCTTTTGATGATCAGGCAGGTCGTCGTTACCTCCTCTCCCCCCCCCCCCCATTAAATATGGAATTCTCACATGTTATGTTCTGGTGACCGTTCAATCTTACTAGCACGTCCATGATGGTAATCGACATCGCTGAGCATTCTCTTAGACCGTTGAGTTGCTCAGATTGCAATCGATTATATTGCACGAAAAGCTAGTGCCTATGACACGCTCGTACACTTCAAACTGATTCACATGAATTCTCATTCTTTTCAGACGTGTTGTAATCGCTCTCATCGCTGTCACATGCGAATACCGTTCTATTGATGAGTTTTTCTCATTCAGTTCATCTCATTTAACTTCACCGTTCAAATAAACTTCTCATTCTTTGGTATATACTATTTAATGGATACGTTGACGATTGTTGACAACCGACATCAATAATATAGGGATCGAATTGATTTGCTCAACAACGTTCGACAGTCAAATGAACAATTGTAGAGTATGTTTGATAGAATGAGAATTTGACTTCAATTATTCAGTAAAATGAATGAGAAATTAGCAGAAGAGAACACTTTTGGTGATAAAAGCTATGAGAGCGATTGTAACAGCAAGGAAAAGAATGAAAACCCTGTGAAAACGGCATTTAAAGACAAATGGATGTAATTTGAATGTTGCCATCAACTAACCGCATTTACATATCCGAGATGAAAAACACCATCACAATGGTGTTCTATCATAACATACCAACTGCATTAAATACTATTTTCCCGACCCCTCCATTACCCCTTGACACCTCTACATTGCCCAAAATAGGTAATTTCACCCCCTTTGAGAACCACTGAGCTAATACATGAATCTGTCAGTCAATTCAAGAGATCAGTAGATTACTACTAAGCGATATTGCAAAATGATATTGCATGATTCACTCGAAATTGACAAAACACATTCTTGTTAAGTCATGGACCTGTTTTTCGGGTTTTCCGACTAGACACATCGTACAAAACAACGCCATAGGAAGTGTGACAACGATGAGTGCCAATATGGTATCGATATTGAACGAAATCGAGATTGCGCCCACAATCATCAGGAAGATCGTGCCAGGACCCAACACCGACGACACAAACATAACGCATTGATAGATGATGTACCTCAACAAGAATATATGCATCAAATAAACTCAAAGCTAATTTATCAGGAAAGTTATTATGCACGAAAATACATTCGTGATGAATTTTCTAAGCGCATCAAAAAATATCAAATCCTTTCGGTTTTATGAAAGTGCTACAACTTGCTACATTCTCACAAATCTTGTAAACTTGATTCGAACACAATGAAATTTCTTCATGAAATATGTGGCTGAATTGAAATTACCAAATTGAGATCGATTCGTTAACAGTGACCACATTTTTGTAGTCTTTCAACAGGTCAACGATATTCGCAAGTGTGGATGGTATCCATCGCCGACGCTGATTGAAGTATTCACTGAAACCTTCTGGAGCGAACGTCAACGCATCAGATGCTGCACAGTATTCAACACTGAAAATAAAACATTCCAAGTTGAAGTTCCACTGAACATCATTAAAGTAACAAAAGTGGTTAATTTCATTTAGGAAAATATCTATCGTTCAATGAATCCAACCGCTGAAGTTTAGAGTTCGAAACTTGAAAGAGTGAATCATATTAGGTGATTGAATCAATTATTGAACTAAATGCTATTGATAAGTTTTGTCCTACGATGACAGTGATCAGTTCATAAGAACATAGAGAAGGGGCAAATTTAGAAATTGCCGCTTTGACTTTCAATCGCCTTTATTATTAATCAATGGCCATCTTATTGCCAGCTCCAGAAAACATCCGAACAATTAGTGAGGTTGACTGATTTGATAGTGCTGAGCAATAGACCAACATTCAGTTGACAGCTACAGAAAATATATCGACTGAAGGGATTTAACACTTCCGTTGTGAATTGGAAATTCGGAAGGAAACGATAAAATACCGATATCCACGTTGCAGCAACAAGGTACATAGCCAACGATCTTCACCTTGATCGTATTGAATGTAGTCGATCGGATTTTCAGACTGAAATCAAATTGATTTTCATGAGATCGCATTTCAACACTAGATAATTTCAGTACTGTGATCTCGAAGGAATCTGATTTGGGGTGTGTGAATGGAAATCAGCAGCTGACCTTCGTTGCATATCGCCTTGTTACGTTATCATCCATCAGGGCGTATGCACGGAACAACGAGAAACATCCAGGTGAACATAGCACACATCCAATCATGTGCTCTGTGGCTTTTTGCAGCCAGTGACCAATCGCATATTCGAATTTTTGGTACCATACCATCAGGCCTGCAACAGCATTTCGATTGATTCCACGTTCGCTAAAGCATTGAAATAGTTTCCGAAGTTCTAGTTTAACCTTCGTTTCAGGCACTCATTTTCACTATTCTTAAATCAGTGTCTGAATCTCATCAGCATTTCAATTTGTTCATCCAAAGATTCTGAGTTACCATTCCATCTCTGAGTGATCACACGCTGAGGTCGAGCAATTCTGGATGATCAAATTGCTTAGAATTTCAAGGCTTCGATGCTGGCGATTCATAAGAAACTGAAGTTGGAACTGAAATCAAACCTGCGCCCCGAGGATGAATACGACCACAAGCTGCGCCAAGACGTCTATCTTTCTTCATCAAATCCACCAGTAGATGGACGCACTGTGGTGTGAAATCCACATCTCCATCCAATGTCAGTATGAAAGTATTCTCAGAAATTACTTCTTTCCTTGTCTCGTCATCAACTTTCATCATTAGTCTGTAGCCAAGCAAGTAGTACAGATACATCACCTGAAAATAATACGCATATTTTGCATATTCCGTCGACTAAGACCATCATTCAGTCCGATGACACTGTTCTGCCCATCAATCAGAATGATCAAATTGCTATTCGATAGCCACTTTATTAAAATTTCTGTCACTGAGTTCAGATGTGTGATTCACTGAGTTCAGAATAGACTAATGTTAACCTGACTCCAACGTTTCCTATGACGAATCTTCATTTTATCCTTCAAATGAACGGTCATTCGATTCCGGCCCGGTAACAAATAACTGATGCGGCCTCCATACGGAGTGGTGATCTTTTTCGGTGTTTTTAGCCGCATTCGCGTTTGATGAACGGCACTAAAATCACATTTCTTCAACCGATGTGATCGAAGAATGAGAACTCATCCCTTTCAAATGTCATTCAACCGTACTGCTGGATCATTCTTCCGCTTAATTTTCATCTGTTTCATGCGATAATTCGCACAGAATTATTCAATTGGACTACGAAGAAGAATTGAACGAATTTTCACAAATCGCCATTGTAAATCATCAAAATCACCAAATTCTAAATGAATCACCGAAACGATCAGCCAATAGCAGGAGGCAGGAATTTGATTGTGAGCAAAACAAAAGATGTTCTGCAGAATTTGACGGGCAAACGTGAGCTAATGACTAGATGAATTATAAGCAATTCACCTCGCAGCCTCATCAACTTTTTCGATGAATTGCTTCACAAATTTATTGATAACAGCTTCACCGTAGTCGTTCATTTGGAACGCATCATCGAAGAGTATGTGTGCTTCGAATTCGTAATAATCCGGATCAATCACCTAAATAATCCAACGATTTCAGTTCACCGCTTATTCAATCTCATTTCGCCGGCTTTCAGGAATTATGAGATAGACTTGCTTGAATGAAATATGCTCAGCGTATAACCTTTAGATATTTTTGGGCATTTCGTCTGGCACATTGATCTTCATCTAAACGGAATATACTCTTGAGCATACACGTCATCTCGATGGCACTCTCATGCCACATGGTTGCGCATGCGTAGATCTTTGGTATCGCATCTGCTGAGGAGGCAGCCTCTCTGAAGAGATTCAGATCGATTGTGATCGGATGGATGTGTCTACTTCACGGTGCTAAGAGACAATGTGATGTTGTGAAATTAACCTGATAAGACCATCCTCTACTCTACTTGACAGAGCACTACATACTGACGATGTTGTTTTGTTGGTTTGAGTTATGCCACTGATTGTTTCATACGTCGACAAGTCTTCAACTTCTGGTTCGAGATCCTATCGTTAAGCATTCGATGTCACTTATTCTTGTTCATATTGAGCATGAATTAGATCAAAACGTGACTCGGAAATAATCTGCGAATTCCACTAACCTCAGCCAAAATTTTCACTTTATCATCACGGCGCCTACTGAACGCCAATGCCTGATCTACGAACGGACCACTATATGAGAATAGCATAAATAACCTGAAATTTCCAGCTATAGCTTCTTTGGATAACTCTCATTTCATTCAACTACTACATAGTATTCTGCCAGATGGTTCCTTCCTCAAAATCCTCCTCATGACAAATTCGATCAGGATGTTTGCTATCTATCGTTCCGAGAGCAACGAATCTATCTCCAAAAGAGATCACTTTTCAGTTTTCGCCAGTCGTTCATGTTTCGGCATCCAAAGGTGAATGGTTATCCAAAATTGACTTATCAGCCAACATAGCCATATCCATGTTTGTGGTGACAACATAAGCTCTTTCAATGATCCGGTACGCCCTTGGCAATTCCAGAACAGTTCCTTGAAACATGGTGATGAGCATAATTAGAGTGCTGACCATACAAACAACAAAAAATTTGACAATGATGATTGCAATGAGCACCGTAATACAATGATACTGGCATGAATAATGAATGATTATCGCTTGCTTAAGATCTGCAAAATTTATCAGCCAAATCGTCAGTCATCAAAAGCTTTGTCTAATCAGTAAAACTAGATCTTATGCATTTGTCCAACATCAAAACGGTTCGATGAGGTGTTTGATTCCTAATGGAGCGAAACTGACTTTTGAGAGTAGCCATGTCAGATAGCACGAATCGCTGTCGCGTTCTTGACACATTGACGACAGTACAAATACAGTAGCTGGTACTGTAAGCAGCATGGGCAATGCAAAACCGATTCGTTGCATCATCACCTGAATTCACTTGATGCCGTCAAAATAATACAATGATATGCATCATATCCTCTGCATACATATATCCAAAGCTTTTACCTTGCATGCAAATTTCGAACTGTGATAACATAGCACCACAGCAACCACTTGAACAAGCACCATCCACAACGCATCATACGGACTTGTGAATTCATTCAATTCCACGTAATCATCGAATATCTGACATATCAACAAGTGCAATCATGAAGCAAATGCAAAGAATATGAAACTCATTAGGCTTGATAAAGTGACTCGTCAAACTATTGAAATCTTAAAAACTTTCCAGCTCTCCCCTTCTGAATTACTGGAACAGAAAGTGGGAACTAATGTTTCATATTCTTTCCATTTGCTTCATGACTGCACTTGTTGATATCTGACATATCAACGAGTGCAGTCATGAAGCAAATGCAAAGAATATGAAACTCATTAGGCTTGATAAAGTGACTCGTCAAACTATTGAAATCTTAAAAACATTCCAGCTCTCCCCTTCTGAATTATTTGAACAGAAAGTGGGAACTAATGTTTGACTAGTGAAAATGTTGCTAGCATGAGTTAAGAAAATCGTAGTACATTATAGGCACTAATCGTTTCTCCTTGACCGTTTTCCATGTATCGTTTAACACGTGCTAAACCGTGGTTGCTTGCACGTTTATTGGTGTTGTCCTTATCTACCATATAATCTGGATCCGCATTCGACAACCACATTGGGTCTACGATATCCTCGTCGGTGGGCAATATTGAATTGGACTCCTCTGTAATTCACCGGTAAATTTTCTTAGCAGCAGTGACGTCGCTTTAACACTCGTAATTACTAGCTTTAATTAGCCCTTTCTGATGCGATCAATTCTTGAACATAACAAATCTCATATGGTCAATAGTTGTCATCAAAGACCGAAAATTCTCAGAGAGAATAACAACAATGATTACGGTTCCATCAGGAGTCATCATTATTTTTTCGGCAAAAGTTTGGCCAAAAAATTTCTTTCGATATTGACTGGCATATCAACTTAATCACTGTCATCTGGCTTGAGGCGGACTGTAATCGGTCTCAATTTCAAGTTATTCTTGCTGTTAACATCATATCATTTGTTTCGTTTTACTGTCGTTAGAATTGCTGAGCATGCATAATTGCATAGGAAAACGACAGATACAGACCGTAATACGGATACGATTCTGTTTCCTTCATTCGATCGTAGAATTTGTTCAGTTGTGTTTGATTCATATTGTAGGCTGATATGGTTATGATCTTCTCTCCGAATGGGTCCGATTGCACCAGTTGCTCGAATGGCAGTCTAAAACACACAGTTCATAATTTCAGCTCGAACTCATTCCTCATTCAGGCGATTTCTGTGCATGAAAGTGCGCTGAATGCTTCTCGCAATAGCTACCGTATCCGTTTCCTATCCTCTGATTCTATTTCCTTTACTCTCCATTTGAGTTCCCGCCTTATTGAAGCGAAGCTTTCATACAGTAACAATTCATCAGGCTCTCTATGGTTCTACTCTCATGTCAGATAGGTGGTTCATGCGGATAACTTCGTGTTGAAGTGTGAGCAGTACGTTCATATGAAGGTATAAAAATAAGTAAGTAAACATAAGAAAGTAAACCGTGAGCAAGTGTGAAACAAACAAGTGAAAAACAACTCAATAAGAACGAACAGTGGAATGAACAAACCGTGTTGGAATGAATAGCAATATAGCTAAGAGATAAATTAAACATTTCCATACGGACACGAAAACGTAAGTTTTTGAACGTGTTTCGTTGAGTGTTATTGCAAAATTGGCCAACGCCCTTATCGGTGGAAACATACTTTGCGGATGCACAAAATTTGGCCACCATGCCAATGAGATCAACAACAAAGAGACTGGCACTGTCCATGAGTACGGGTAAAGTGAATGATTCAATGCCTGCAATGAGCAGCACCGATGACTATTTTTAGCGTAGTCCAAGAAAGAATAACTAAGAAAAGCTTAGAAACAATGAGTGAGCATGTGAACTTTTACGACGTGTAAATCATCGTGCAGCTTGAACAGAATCCCTTGATTCCCGAACCTCTCAAAATTTCGATCAAATTTGTGCACTTAGGTCATTTAGATTTGAATTGTGAATTCGTAGAGAAACTGATGCTCTTTCAAATGGAAACTTACAGGCCAAGCCCAAAAATCAGTACTTTGAGCGACAATGCAGCCAAGATCGAAGAAGATTAATAGCATTGTCAAGCGCTTCGGTTTACGACTCAACAGTGACAGGATACAAAGTATCAAACACAATGAATTGGTCAGCATCGCAGCTGAAATTCAACTGATTGCAATAATAGAGTTGATTCGAATGATTTCTGCTTACGGAATCAATGAGAAATTCGATTATGCATCCAAATATCCGTGTTCAACTGAATGTGTATGCCTATGTTAAAATATGCTCAGGTTCAATGATCTCAGTTGACAGACTGATTTCCTAAAATTCATTGCTTCATGTTACAATGTATTTGACCAAACTGTATCTTTCAGAATTGTGGATACAATAAGCTTGACATCTCATGGAATCTGCACGAAATTTGCTAAGCGCTCATCATCTAAACCTGCGATTGCATTGTGAGGCAAAATCTTTGCATCACTACACGCAAAAGTCTTACTATTTAGTAGTAGTATTCAATTAGATTCCGGGACAAAACAACTGTTGAAATCTCTACCATACTGAAAAATGTATTTTCTCACATAAATTCCAACTCATACAAAGATTTGATCGAAAACTTTTTGCCAAAAACAACGTGAAAAGAAATATATTTGTTTCTCGTAGAAGATTGTCGTTATTTTTTGTCGCTTTTGAGCGCACACTCAAGTGCTCCTCTTCGAACTTTTATTGTATATTGAATAAAAACTAACAAATAGAGATTGTATGAATTGAATGTTCGTTAAAAATTCTTTACGATTGGAATGTCTAAAAATAGTGGCATCCAAGGAACTGAAAGTAAATACAATGCCAGTTTCAAGAACGTGCAACAGAACAGCTCCTCTCTCACCTGTAACTGCATCAATGTTCGGAAAGATGCGAAAAACAAGAATTCCAATTCCAGCCGCATGCAACGATTCAATGATGAAAACCTGTAAGATTTAGACTAAATTTTGTCGCTAGTCAAATGTTCTCTTCGATTCGGTTCAACAAGGTACGCAAATGAGAAATTTGAACACAAACAGTGAGATTGAGGAGTGTAAGTGCTTCATTAATGTTGAGTTTTTTAACGGGATTAAATCGAAACTGAAATTATGCACTGCATCTTTACATCACAATTGAAAGTTCCTTTGCAAATTAAATTTGAGGTGCTGAATTCCTTCGCGGTTTTGTGCGCTTCATTTTGAGTGATGTTTCCAGCTTGAGTTTTCCCTCTTCTGCCTTTCGAGTCTACGAACCCCCCACTGCATTTCGCAAGTTCAGTGGGAAACTTTTTAAGCTAAATTTTTCCTCATCTGATAGAAAGGGACATGTAAAGTGCAACATTGTAACGTTTGAAATCTGAATGGAGATTTGTTTGTGAGTATGGAAATATGTGATTGAATGATACTGATACTGATATTGAATGTAACAATAATGAGCATGATAATAACACATATATGGAATGGAAAGAAGGAAAAGTTGATAAAAATAACTGACTACAAGAAATTGTACGACAGTTGGCCTCTTCACATTTCTAAAAAGTGTTCTATGCAATGATCTGATAAAACAAATTATCTCCGGGATGCACAATGACAAATATACAGCCCAAACCCATTTTACGACGTGTTGCGGTAGAATGCGAATTCGATTCGTGGAACCTTCTGAAGATAGAATTACAGCCTTCATTATTCCATCATTTAATGCCACTTTTATGCTATATCATTAACGATCTAACATGAATTTGCAATTTATTGCAGTGAAACATTTTGTTGTCATTTTGCTTTTTATAATCATAATTTATAATCGACATTAACTAGCTCTTTGTTATCTGTATCAACTCTTTATTGTGACTCTCCATAATCACTATTAATGATGATTCATGATTATTGCAACCAAAATCTGTTTGTTTCATTTTGTCGCGATAAAATTTTGATCATCACATCTATGTCCAGTTCCATTAGTGGAGTACTAAGAACTATACCGCCCACACGACTAAGCCAGTTATCAACTGAAGATCTGCCTGCTACTGACCGAAATTCATATGTATGATTCATTATTTACACAGAACCAAACAAAATTCAGCTATTCAAATACGCATTCGCGTTGCAATTCGTTAGGTTGTTTCAAATCCTTTCGACATAACAGCTTCTGTGTGGGATTATCACAAAAGTCTACACAACATCGTTATTGATCCACCCAGTTGTGAATTGATCCAACATTGTAACTACTTATGTTTATCATGAGAAGACGGATAGCGATTAAACGAGGGATTTCATGAGGCATATCCACGGAACGAACTGATCAAATTTAATCATTATGGTCATTAGCCATAACGATTCTAATTGTCATTTTATTGTAGGATTCGTGGTCGTGATACAATAGCGACTGTAAGAATGCGAACAGAATGATCAAAAGAAATACCAATGGAAATGATAAAAGAAAGCATAGTAGCTAACCAGGTATTTTATCGTTACATATAGTGACATTATGTCCAGCCGAGCCAATTGCAGAGGTCATCAATAAGAATGCACTTTTTGCAATTGTTGCACTAGTGAGTGTCAGAATGAAGAGTACAAAAAAGCATGATATTTTCAACACTTGAAGACTGAACGCATACCAGAAACCTGAATGTATTCAATGTTTTCCATCAAAATTGTTGTCTTCATTCATTTCATTCGTCACATTCATGATTTGTTTCTAACATTAAGGGCATTTCTGGAGTTTGAGTTAGATGAAAATTGGTCAAAAATTCGTTGAGTAAACGATTGTTAAAAATTTGAAATACTTTCGAGCAGTATCTGTTGCTGTGTAAACTTCACAGAGCAGAAAAATACAATGAGAGGTTCCAAACAATTGGAAATAACACGAATGAATAGATATACCCCGTCCAGTACTGTCAGGTGGTGGAGGCAATAAACGGAAGATATCCCATTGTTTCGCCTCACTCGTTGAACTGAAATTAATACCGGTAAGTCGATATTTCGTAGAGGACTGTATATCTACTCATAGATCATCGCTGGAAGAATCATCTTTGGTATTAGTCAAATGCAAATTACCTTTGTGCTCTGTTCACACAAATAACTTTTTATGCTTACAAATTTTTTCATGCTTATAGAAGTGACTTTAGCACTGAGAATTTTTTAATACTCATAAGAAAAGTGACTTGTGATGTTATAGATCCCTGCTAATTGTAAGCAATCAGAATGAGTATAAAGATGACCGTGGCGTTTAAAAATGCTTACTTAGCTTAACCCTGCTGGCATGCAACAAAATTGAGTCAACCTAATAATTCAGTCCTTGCCATCCCGAAATAAAGCCCCAAAGTTTCATTAAGGAGTCTTTTTTGGCATTCCTGCACAGCACCTGCGGTCAGCCACATGGTGCATCAGAAACGAGCCACTCGAAGCGTTTCAATGTCATATTCTCTAGACGTTTTTGTTGAATGTAAACATTTTTGAGCGAGTAGTTTAGCCATTTTGAAATTGAATCGTTCTCAGAAATAAATAACAGTGGTCATTTTATTTACATTGCTATTCGAATGTAAATAGAATTGAATATGAGAAATTCTTTTTGTAAATAATACGCCCTATTCAATCACACAACGAATTGCATTCAATGTCTAGAACACATGCATACTTTATCGTTCAGTAAGGACGATTTATTGTTCTGCGATTGTTTGCAGTCTTAACTGCCATTGTCAGCTCAGTAATGATCTCGCATCGTTAGCAAAATAACAGCAGTTAATGCAATACAAAATTGCATGATTCGCGCGCTAAGGATAAAATTTTGATGCTGGTTGACGATGGTTTGGCTTTTTCAACAATCTTGAAATTGAGAGGTTTTCATGAAAATGCGACAAGTCACCGAAGTGATTAAATCTAACAAAGTTGGAGTGTGATGATTCATTAAATTAGAACCAGTTTGCAGGGCAAGTTGTGAGCAAAAACAATTGGATCATTAGAATTCCTCTGAATGGCGATGAATTTAGAAATTCAGCATGCAAAAGTACAATAACTGATTAAGTCATGAATCAATCGCGATTGTTTCAAGCGATTTGAAGGGAAACATGGTAAATTGATGCACACATGTGAATGCTTTGCAATAACTACAACGATATCTGGAAAATATAGTGCTCAGATCCACGAGAGTGGTGACAAACACACGCACCTGTCCGGATAATAGAGTGTTTGGGAGGATTGTTTCGACGGCTGATCGCTGCTGATTGCCGTTTGTCTCGACTTTAACGTTGCATCACTCATCCCTTCCGGTGGCGCGGCAGCTTTACGACGACGATCTGCTGGTGACAACAATGAGTTCTGTTGGTTCCACGGCGTACACCTGTCGGGCTGGAATCGAGATATTTTACGCTATCCAAATACAGATACCATACGACTGATCACAGCTTCAAGTAAAAGATCAGTATGCAGCGAAGGCTTGTGGTGTAGCAGAGTGTCGACGGTTTTGACGAATGCAGCGATATGCAGCATACGGATACAAAAGGTTGACTGAGATATTTTCTTGGGAATATGTCGATTTGAAATCCATCGTTAACTCGCTAATTCTGTGGCACAAGGAAGACCTGGCTTACACCAGAAGAGTATGTGATACTCAACCCTACTTATAAATGAATTTGATCAAGTAACTGGGTGATTGATCATGACAATGGACGACTGTTCATTGTCATGATTGGATGACGACCATGCACAATTGGATGCACCCAAATATACGAATATAAACTTATTGAAATTCATAAATGAACCAAAATGGAGGCATTTAAGGTTCATATGAATACGGTTCTCCACAAAGCCAAAAGAATAATATCTACAGATTCGGCCAAATTCTAAATAAAATTAAGATGAGACATTCTGTGAGATAGGCCGCATACTGGAATATAATGAACATAATTTCCTTTCAAAATAACCGAATGTAGAAATGCTAACAGAGGTCAACAGTGCTGCAAAAGCACATAATATGAATATGTTTGACTAAATTAATGATCAGTTCCAAGTGAAACAGGTGGCCAGTGGTCCTAACGTGGCTTCTTGCTTGGTCACCGACTGGTCATTATTGAGCGCAACTCCATGTTAATATAAGAGATAGCGCTGGCAGTCAAGTGCCGTATATGAATGAGATTAAACTGAAGGTAAACTTCAGTGGTCAGCGAAATTTATGCATCGGGAATCTCGTAATATAACTGGATAGTCTCTGGTTGGTCTGTTGTTAGCACTCTGAACTTTTTTTCAGCAAATGAAAACAATCCGAAAAGATAAACACAAACATACAGAATAATGCAATGAAAATTTACAATGTCGTTTCTTATTACTATAATATCTTTGTTATACACTTGAACATCGTTGATTCAACGTAATTTTTCAAAAACTGCAAATGATTAAGGCAAACAAAGTGAATTTGGAAGATAATTAACTGGACAAACAACAACACGCAATTATATGTTTCAATACAAACAGGTGATTTGTACAACTGGTATTCTGAGCATACAATATTGTGAGCATTCGAAGCGATTGCGTCGTCGTGATAAGAGACTGTTTATCTGCATAAACTTTACAGAATATCTCGATACATAGGTATTACAGGATTTGCTCAAATCGACGAAAAACTTACGAGAACAAGATGATCTTGTTTCCTTGAATCTTTCACTTTTCTTCAATACTGAAGAAGACCAATGGCTCTTTTTTTTGATTTACAGAAAGGGATCTCATTTGCTAGTTGCACGTAAATGATCGGAATGTAACGGGACATGATCGCTGTAAAAATAACACAACTCCTGCTTCAATTGAACTGCTTTTCAACTGGAACATACTTCGTAGTAATGGAATATGCCAGCAGAAAACTTGCTTCATCACAAAAAAACTTCATCATGAAAACTAAGCGGATGAAAATATAAGAACCAACCTTATAGGAAACCATCTTGTAACTAACTTCTTCTTGTTCATTGAGTCACTGCATTCTTCGCCAGTGCACTACTGCTACTACTACTACTACTACAAATGTGCTCATTCAGTGATGGGTATTGAGACAGGTATTTTGGACATGCTCGCAGTATTTAACGAATTATCGTCGTCGCAGCTGCTGTCGTCGTCGTCGTCGTCTCACTTACCATACAACGGATGACTATTCATTTAAAGATGAAGAACTCTTTTTTACGATTCGAGTATTTTGTGTTCTGCACAAAAAATGTCACTTCTTTTGTGCGATAGGGAAAGTGAACCATAACGAGCGACTGACTCGCTGATTGTTCTGAATGGCATTGATATGCAAGAGGGAAGAATGTCCAAAATTACTCGCATTTTGATTACTTTACGTAAATAAGGATAGTTGATGATTGAAAGTCCTAATATTCCAAGAAATAACTGTTCCGAGTGAATTCAACAGCACTGATCCAGGAAACGGGTACCGATTCAAATAGTCATCTCAAGAGATCACAATTGCAAGCATTCGATCAGTACCGTGAGGCATTCAATCATTGCAATTGAATCTATTCTTCAATTTCTTGATGGTTGTTTAAATGACAGATATATTGGAAAAATTCTATCAGAACTTTGAATTTGTTTGCATAAGCAACACATAAGCAATGATTCAAAAGTCTCCTAGCATTCGGAATTGCGCACAGAGACCACAAGAAACGACGTGTGTCATGAGCGCACAACAAACTAAATTACGATACCGTTTCGAGTGATATTGGTACGCTAATCCGATTCAAAGAGTTCGTACGGAAATCAGATTGAGAATTTGATTTCCGTACGATTCGTTTATGGTGGGAGAGAAATTTCGATGTCACTAGCAAATCTGCGGTCATAACGAAAGTGATTGTGACTTAAAGTGATCTGCAAAAAACTCAGCTGAGAAGGAGCAGATTTAAAACCTTCAATTTTTTGCCAATTTTTTTGGAGGGGAATAAATTTACCGGTTTCAAGTTGCAACCGCTATCTTATTCATCAATCTATATCGGTTTGTATATGCGTATATCACTCACAGAGCCAACAGAATGAATTTGATAGGTTTAAAAGATGGAATGATTAATCATATTTTACAGAACCAATACTAATATTCGTTCACTCCTACGACTCGATGAAATCTTGAAACATAGAATGTTGATGAGTCATTTGAGTGTTGGTTATGCATTGTGAGCAAAAGACTGGTTTTCGAGTTATCTCATTCGGAAACATTCTCAAAGTACGAGAATTTGCAGTGGTAAGAAAGAAATTTGTCCATCAAAATGTTGTAATAATGCGCAATTAAAGCATTGTTAATTTGAAAATTCGAATTACTAGCTCGTAAAATTTGTTCGAGTGCTCTACTCAAAAATTCCTATTAGATTTGCTCACATGTTTGAAGGTCTCATATCTAAGTTCGTTAATTGACTGGGACAGAAACTTGAATGATTGAAGCCTGACGACAACGGTTTGAATTTCACTTCAGGTGAAGTTTTTCCGCGGAGTTGCTAGAATTCGTTCGTGCAAACGATATATTATGCCTTTTGGTTTGCTCAGTGTTGTAGTAGTTCGCAGCCAGTGTGACTTCAATATTGGTTTTGTGACTAAACAGGTAAATGCTCTTGAAAAAGCGCCGGAATATCTTGATCATCTCAGACTGCAAGTGGTCTCTAATGGGTATTTCGTGGGCAATCGCACATGACTGGTTGATCGTCAGTACGGGATTTTATAAGATTCTAGATTCTGTAAGATTTATAACTAAGTTATAAGTAAGTTGAGATTTACAAGATTCGTAAGTTGCTTATAAGATTTATAAGTAAGTTGCTCGTCAGTAAGATTTATAAGATTCATCAGATTCTGAGAATACTACAGCCATGACTGTGGTATTCTCAGAATGCCCGGGAGCAATATGTTAGTTCTATTTTACACAATTCATATTTTCAAACGACACGAAATTTCAACTTTTCCCACAATCAAAAATTACACACCAAAGTGCACATTGAACACTTGTCGTATATTCTGCCGAATGATTCATCTATAGCAAGTGTCTCGGTATGCAATCGAATTCCTTTTGGGTTCATCACAACAACGGCTTTTTAGAAACTAAAACGGGCAGAACTCCTTGACGGCAGTTTTCTTCATTTATAGAAACAAATTTGAACGTTTCTTTGTTTCGAAATAATCACTGGGCCGAATCGACGGATGTTTGATGGATGAGTAATCAATCCATGGCGATGAATAATCTAAAGCTCACAGGATATAGCGTGATCAATGAAAGACATTAGGAATACACACACATATGCGATTTGTTTGCGAAATATTACACAAACATTTCTATGAATAATAATTTTAACACACACATGCCAAGACGGATATCGATGGTTGTTTGATTGATATGCGAATTTGTGTGGAGGTAAAGGTCCTCGTTGCCTTTAGTAAGCAGTTTAATGAAGTTTGTGAAGTACTGCATCAACGAAGTTTTTCTTACTCTTTCCTCGGCAGGTGTAAACGCATTCAGAAACGGATTGAGGGCATTCGCCGAGACACCATTTTACTTAGAAATTAACGATTTAAGCAACGATTTACCTGAAGATTCCGAACGATTGGTTTCGGTTGGAGTGTCTGTGGTGACGGTTCATTGAGACTAACAGGCGTGTATAAGCCTTTGCGAGTCTGAAATCAAACAATAAATGACCGCATACGAGGGCGATCCTCTTATCTCTGTGTGCTTGCATGATCATCTCATACTGCCTGCATGATGAAATCGAACTTTAGTAATATGAATTGCTTGGACAGATCTGCTCCCTTGGTGCTTCTATGATATTAATCTTTTGTGTTTCGATTTCCTGATTCAGTGTCATTGCAGATACACGCGCGAAAACATATCTCAGTTTATTTCATTCATATAATGAAAGAATCATATTGAGCTAACGAAAGCGGATACGGTGTTCATGCAAACAAAGGAATATCTCGTTGAGGCATTCATCAAACGATACAAAACTCTAAAATTCAAAATTTAGTTCAACAAGATCAAACACTCACACGACATGATCTCTAAACAAGTTATTGGGAATCATATAGAATTGCAAGATCGCAATTGTTTTGGGACTATTTCTTACGCACGGAAGCTCTATTACCCCTTCGATGGTCTAGCAGACCGCCGCCATTAGCCCATACTCCAAGAATTTACCATTTCCATGCATAATGTCAGCAGTTAATCGAAAACTCTTCGGAAAGAAATCAATTTTCTCAGACAAAACGAATATTTTTAGAAATTTATTCATCAATTGCAGAAATGATCGAAACTTTGCAATTATCAATGAAAACTATGAGAAAACCATTCGTCAGCGATGAAAAAACTGAACTGCATCAATAAGTTCAGTTATATCCCCGATTAACCCCTGACTTGCCCAAATTACTACACCCAACGGGTAATTTGCTCTCCTATGAGAAACACTAGCATAAAGTGAAGCTTCTGACTGATCAATGTATGATGCAAAAGTAGAACAGAAATCAATTTCAGTGAAAATTGCGAGCAGCATGGATATATATCATTTCAGAAATTTGAGATAAACATTCAAGAAATTCGAAGTAACTTCTCAAAAACACAACCTTCGCTTGAAGCAGCCGTCCAACCTTAGCCAGAGACATTTTACAATTAGTTTGTGTCGATTCGATTGTTGATGAACTGTTTGTGAGTGTTGATTAGACTTTCGTAGATGACGATGTTCGATGCTTTCAACGCTTCTCGTTTTTCATTTATCACTTGTAATCTCAGCCACTGAACTGTTTGTTTGCTGAAAAAACAAAATGCTGAAAATTTACCGAGTGATTTGAAATAGAATACAAATTTTTCGATTTATTTTGTGACTGTCAAATGACAACAATAGGAAGGGAATGTGGCGTTGAGACGAACGAATAACAGTCAAAGTGAAATGAAACACAAAATTGTTGATTTTGTTCCTCTTCCCACAAACGACGACCAACTTGCGAACTCCAATGAGCTGTAGCTTTTTGCTTGTTAGCATCGCAACTATTGTTCGATAGTTGTTTGATATTTATACACGGTTCCAATCCTAGTGCTTACCACCGACTCGAAACATACGGATGTGCTTTTAAATATTCATCTAACACCATCTGTTTTGTTGACACAGCTATTCGAACGCAGTTAGTCACTTACAATTAGTTAGCTATCGTTATTTCGTTTATTCGTATTGTGGTTTCATTATGATGACGATGAAGATGATAATGATTATTCGATGGATCGCTGAGGAGGTGGAATGACACATTGATTCATTTCATTCAATTTTTCATTTTCTTGAATTCTCAGTCATAGAGCCGTCTCGGAATTTTAATTTCACTTCAGCTTCGTTCCGTTCACGTTCTACTTGGAATTTTTTTGGTGGAATTTTTCGTTGATATTTTGAAATTTCGCCGTTTTTCTTTTCAGTCAATAGGTAAGCAGCAATCATCCACGGCCATTCTATAGTGTAATCAATCTGTTTGCTGAAGCAATCGGCATTCGAAGTGAAAGTGAACAGAATTCAATTGACGTAATATGAAGGTTAGTGAGGCGTAACCAAGAAAAAGTATGGAATAGCGACATTTTCGAACGATACTATAATAGCAACAACTTTTTTAGCTGAAATGCAATAATTTATGAAATGACGAGATGTAATGTTGCAGTCATGGACTTTTGAATTGTCTCAAATCTTGAAAATGATTCGCAAACTCTTTGCAAGAAATGTGAATTGTGAGGTTCACGGGAACCTGAGCATAATATGATTCAAGCTTGAGGTTGAAGATAAGAGTGGCGCGATATGAGGAGACATAACACGGCTCTTGTTAAGATGCAATTTGAATCCGAAGTAATAAAATAAGAGAAGTTGACTGATGCTGATTTTAAACGGCTTGAAGAATTGTTGTCAAAAACCTCATTTAAAAGGTCTTGAGATTCAGTTTCGAATGGAACTCACCTCGCGACCAGCCCTCTTGGCTCTTTTATCTTTGACTAGAACTATTCAAACATATTGTACTTGCAGACGGAAGAGTCTTATCACTTCAACAAATTACTAAGTCTTTAAAATACTGCGGATGCGAGACGACGTGTACCTGTCGTGAGGAGTAAAAGCTCCTATCGTCGAACTAGTGATAAAAATTGCTTATCACCATTCAAAATTACTTTTATCACAGCAATAATGAAAACAACACACAATTCATGTTGAGTCTTTACTGTAGTCGAATAACATGAGTCAAACTCAAGTGATTTCCGTTCATGAATAATCAGTGAATTACTAATGCCTATTGGGTCAAACATGTGTTTCCGTTACAAGTAGGGCAGTCATACTGTCTCATAACGTAAGTTTCCGTGCTTTCACCAGCAATCTGTACACAAAAACGGAGGATTAGTGATGAAATAAAGCTGTGTTGTCCATAACGATCTGATTTCTATCGAATTTGCATCTGTTCAGTTCAGTTTTGAGTTCTACGTTCATTTTCAGATTCACCTCACCTTATAGTCTCATTCTGATGCAGTTACTTGATAAGAAAGCAGCTCTTTGCTTTCGGAAAACAACATGTCAATAGCAGTTCCGATCAGTAAGATCTGGCAATATCAGATTACCTAAATGTTCATGTTTCATCGATTATTCCATAATCTGTTACATTTAGCAAGTTGAAGGTAGCCTCCAGGTTCTGAACAGGCATGATTTTATTATACTGTTGAGAGATTGTCCATTCTCGAGAAATTCACCATTCACCATAAACTATTTGCATTTGTGTTCGTCTGTTATTATTTCATTCAAATTTCGCAGGCACACCATTTGTGGGCATCATCACGGTCACAATACAGTGCTCATTCAAATATCCCTGTCAATCTTTATTTATTTATTTATTTAATCAGCAAATCAAACTCATTACGAGTTTATGCCTCTCTGTTATCATCAATATCACTAATATCACATTCTTCCTTCCTTGGCATTCTTCTTTCCGCGCAGCTAACGATAATAGCGTTTGGAATCATCTGTCTTCATGAAATCCGAACTTGAATTATTGATTTGGCAAGTACAGAGGTATTTGGCAAGTACTTGTACAGAGGTACAAGTACAATATCCCTGTCACTTTCTCATAAATAATCCCCAGCTCTAGAAATAGTTATCCGATTTCCAATTGTGCAAATCCCACTTGCAATTGTTCAAATGAATCGCTCGCACACAGCGTGCTTCTTCGCCACAAGCGAACTTTCCGAATCGCAAGCAATCAAAAGTGGCGAACGTTCCATAGGCATCTTTGATAACGTGCAATATTTCTTAAATTAATGTCAAAATTTGTGAACAGTACGTGGTGATTTCCGGATGTTTATGATTTTCTCCGTGTATATTTCCGTTTTATTCGATTCACAGTACCTGACGCGATGATTTCACCGGCTCAATCGTAAATTGTTTTAGCAACCCATTCAACACTCATGATTACTCTGCCCAACGCTACAAACATGTTCCATTGATATGAACTTATAATTTATCGCCTAAACCCGTGAGATATTTTAGCAACCTATTCAGCGCTTAGATTTACAATTAGAACAATAAGCTTTCGTATGAAATTTATATTTTTTCGAAGTAATGAAGCGTTGTTACGTAATCACGAATCGTATTTAATCACAAATTCTTATTTCAGGGTGGGTTATAACCTTAACGAATTGATCAACGAGGATGTTGTCATCTCGCACAATATCCTTGTTAGCTCGACAAGGGCGTTTGCAAAAGCTTTTTCCGAAACAGTCAGCATTACTTGGTATTCGTACGAAATTCGTCTGGGGAAAGGTATGCAGCGATTCATTCTCTTCGCTCACAATCGCATTCATCCTGACAATGAGATTTTCCTGAGCGTTTGCTAAAAATTGTGATCTACCTATCGTATGAATCTGAAGTGTTTTCAGTATTTGATCATTTCCAATTAAATTCCAGAAATCTTGATGTTCCTATCATAATTTTACAATTTCGGATGTTGAGGTAGTGGTTTAATTTAAGGAAGCCCTCGGTCCGAATGTACCCGTAGGAGGCCGTGTGGGTGCTCCAGAAGATCCGGAATTGCACACTTACGACGGAGTATATCGAGGTACACCAAGTAAAGGCGATAAGCCAATGCCTGAGTAAGTTATAGAAAGTTGCGTTCATTATTTTAGTTCATAAGTTCGTTTTCAACCTGCGGCTCATTAGTTGCGTAACCAGGACGGGATAGGCTGATGAATACATGTAAAAATTTTAGAAGCTGTCAATGCTTAGTGTTCTAATCGAACAAATGTACCTCCCTCTCCAGCTGATCGATCAAAATTTTGCATTTATTCGCAAGAAAAATGTTTGTCGCATTTCCCGGAACGGTTTTCTTCTCATATTACTCAGAAGTGTCATCGTTTTTTCGTGTTACTTTCGAATTTTTAAACTGTTCATAATATTGGAGAACACTTATTCCCTTCGCGATAATTATTATCATCATTCTGTCATCGATAACAAATTGAGTAATATTTCAGCTACACATATCGAGAGCCAACTGCTGGCGATACGTACGTCGATCGTTGTGTTTCATACGCGATCAGTGCATGCCTCTGGTTCTGGTTCACCTATCACATGTATTATCATTCTGGTCACATATTCGTAAGTTTTCATTACTTCATTCATTCAGTGCCTTCTGAATGAGTCAAATTGAGTACTTGAAGACCGTTGTTGAGGATTTGAATGTTGTGATTGCATACACCTTAGATTACCCTTCATCATTCAATTTTCAGAATTCATTTCCCTTTAAATTGTCTGCATTTGAATCTGAATTTTGAACGCTGATGCAGAATAATTTTCATTGCAGGGTCATTGGTATATGCCGTATTTGGAGGAATTCACCGACGAAGAATTGGGAATACCGCCTGACGACGCACCGGATCCAGTCTACTGGGGCCATCATAAAGAACCTTATGGAACTTATCGTTAGATGTTTTAATGAAATGGTCATGAATTCCCTGGTGAAATAGTCATGAATTTGATTTGATGTAATTGTTATAATAGATTGCTTGAATAATTGATTGACTGTCGTTACCAGAATTATTGTATATTTTCTAACTTTATAGAAGAATAAAACCCGATC
Source organism: Anisakis pegreffii (assembly GCA_035041965.1). Classification (NCBI taxonomy): domain Eukaryota; kingdom Metazoa; phylum Nematoda; class Chromadorea; order Rhabditida; family Anisakidae; genus Anisakis; species Anisakis pegreffii. Next base: position 31,631 of record JAPYMA010000314.1, on the reverse strand, counting down.
AGTATTGGTTGATTGTGCAGTGTTGTATCATGCATTCTTTCTTCTTTATTATCAGTGGTGACGTGTTTGCAAAATGGGTGTGACAGTCGATCAGCTGTCAGTAAGTGAACGACCTGATGAGGTATGATATGAATTTCGAGTTTCTTGAACAAAAATGGCTCGAGCTCGACTTATAGTCTGTTGGTATTCATCTGAGTTGTTGTGGTTACTAGTTTGAGTTGGGATGATTATGGTTTCATGGCTGATTATTTTGTGCAGTTCGAGTTTGCATTTGAATATTTGTGGTAAAGTACATAGATGGTCGAATTCTAATTGTATTCGTTTGTTTGCATTTCATATCGTAAGGATAGGAAAGTCTTGTTGGGAAAATTTCATTTATCATTGAAAAGTATTCAATACTGATGGGGATGCATAGCATGGATTTTTTCATTCTCTTCCATATGATTGATAAAAACGGTGGATACTCATTTGATTAACTTGTTAAGGTTCGTTCACCTTATTGGTAGAGATTGTTTTATGGCAGTGGTAAATGAGAGCATAAAATTTAACGATGAACTGCGGTTGTTCTCGAATTGAAAAGCGATATATGATGATGACGGACAGTGTTGGTAGTGATTTATGAAAACGAACCATTCCAATACAGAAATATTTCTGACAAATAAACCGTAATTCATTCAATCAGCAGACAATTAACTGGTTGAAAACAGACGGTTGGATGGGCAGATTCGGTGAAATGTCCTGCAGAGATATATCTATCTCTAAGAGCATCTTTTATATCTCTCGTGATAGAGAGAGGTGTGTCTATGGATGCGTTTGATTGCCTACAGCAGCACAACTCTAATGAGTTGAGCGACGTCCGCACGAAAACTCCATGCGATTTCAGGGCTGCGTATGATTATCGTCGAATGCTCTCTGAATGTACAATTTTTCTTCTCTTCACACCAACATCACAGCAGCGTTTCTCTGGCTAACAATAACAGTATGGCATTATCAGCAGTTCTAAACTCTCGTCTCGTTGTTTTCGTTTCCGATCGCGTCGAGTATCATCTGCTCATATCTAGTTATCTTTGCCTTCTTCCTTCCAGCGAGTTTCCTTTCCTTCAACACTCTCCATTCGTTAGCAATAATAATTCCTATCGTAATCCGCATCAGCGTCACCGAACCAGCAATCGATATAATGCATGTGTTCGTTCATATGTAAAGTGTGTGTACATCCGCCCTTAAACACTTACATCCTATAACGCCGTGCAACTTATCGCTATCGTTCGCTCGTAACGTACTGAGTGCAAGCCAATATCAGGCAAAGGCCATCACAGTCGGCGAACACTCAAACACGAAGTCTTTTGAAACGAAACGAAAAGCGCAGCAAAACCTTCCAAATATCAATATATGAACAACGAGATGACTATTGATTGAAGTTTTCACATTGTTTCGTTTCAGCGATTTCGATTTGAGAACAACGTTCGTTATCCTATTGATTCATCCGAACATACGATCTTCTCCATCCATCATCAAAACGTTGTCGTGTTGTTGCACTCTTATATTCTTTTCTTTCATCGATTCATTCACTTACTTACGTCCATCTCATTCGTTAGCACTACGATATAGCTGCAATCCATTCATCCATCCGTCCAATCGTTCGTTCTTACTTCAAACGTGAAAAGAAAAGGATAACGATTGAATGCAGCCGTCGAATGCACCTCAACATTTCTCTAAACCTTTGTGCATTACCCATATTCCTTTATCAACAATACGATAGCGCACACTTCATATTTCTAAGTGCATTATTCACGCATACGACGTCTATGTAATAGGATCAGGATCTTATGGTTTGAGCTGACTGAGCATTGTGGCTTGTCGAATCGATTTGTTTTCCTCTACTAACTGTCGCTTGATTTTCGTGCTTATCGCTTGATTTCCTTGGTTCGTTCATTAGCATCTCAATTGTTGATGTTGTTGTTGTTGTTTGTGCCCTAATGGTCTGGTATAATTGTTTGCATGATTGTGTTAATTCATGGATTTTTGTGCTTGACGCTTCGACGCTTCACTTCTTGATTTGAACGCTTCGTTGATTAAATCGATTGCGTTCTGTGAAATGCGTATGGATGGATGGTTGGTTGGAAGGAAGTGGAAATGAATTGAAATTCTATTTTAAAATGTGATCGTACCATTGATAGTGATCGTTCCGCACTTGGTTTAATGTCTCTTGCATTTTGGAATTGTTTAAAGTGCTCAACTCGTTGTTTTGTTTTTTTTTTCAGAAAACATTTTAAGCAAATGAGCAGATGCACTCATTTATTTATTTCTCTTGTTTGTTTGCTGTTTGTACAAATGAGCAAGAAAGAGTTCGTTTATATTTGTTTTAAGTGAGAAAATTTCTAACTCACCGCGGCGTGTGTTTACCATCTATATTAATGTTTTTTGCATCCATCGTTCGTCATCCATTGATTTATCGTCTCATGCCGTGACGTAAACGTTGTTGTTGAATTTTTAGAATCAGATTGCATGCAAGAGCAGTTTTTTTTTGATAGTGTTAGAGCGGGATGTGAAACCCAGTGGGATTCGATGAATAACTTGATGCTATGTGGTGATTTGAATGACATGAGGAGACGAGCGATTTAGCTGTTTGTGTTAACTGTGGTTTCAGAGTTGATAGAAATGAAGAATTAGATTTTATTTTGAAAACAATTCGAAAAGTTTGATCGGAATTCTGCAAAAAAATTTCATGTCAAATTTCATGTCTACAAGTAAGAAAAGTATCTCGTTTGATGTGTGAGCCAGATTTTATTAGCTCATTAACTGATTAGATGTGAGCTGAGAAGTGGGAACTCGTTTGGGTTCCAATGATATCTTCATGATTGTGATTGCAAATTTGTATGATTAGCAAATGACGAGAGGAATGATGGATGTTTTCACAAAGATAAATGTGCAATTTCGACGGAGACTTCTCAGAATGAATTACCGGAAGTAATGTGACGAAAGTACGAAATGAAATTCTTGCTTTATTCTTTCTTTATTCTCTCCATAAGCGAGTATATTTACGGTTATTGATCACTAATCAGGTTCGATATTATTTCAAAATATACAGTCTTTCAAAACATAAACGAAACGTATTTTGCATCAATAAAATCAAACTCAATACTTTTATCGAAAAGAGAGAAACTTGCCAGTTCAATAGTGAATCAGGATTTTCGTCATTGAAAAAGTGCTTTGAGTGATGCTAAAGAACTGCTGACGCGTATGCAGTTTCTTAATGCAGTAGTGTGTCTAGAGGGCATTTTTGATTGCCATGAGAAAGGTGTTGGCATTTTTCTTAAATATTTACAGCCATTCTAGTCAGCCAGAGCAGCAATTTGCAGTTGAGTATGACCACGCTTGGATAAACGTTTATCAATTCACATAATTGCTTCGTTCAGATTCAGTAGCACCTCAAAGAGATTCAGTGCTGACTGTGATATATGTTAAAATACAACTAGGTGTACGCATTAATAATGTGATTGTGTTTCGCGAATTCCCAAAACGATTCCACTCGAACGACTGTAAAGGTTAAAGCCAAAGCACGCACATTCAACCTCATTGTAAACAACTCATATAAACATGTTTACAAATGTGCAAACTCAACCTGCAAACAATGCTTCATAAGTTGATTAAATTGCAAAACAACTGGTCTGTAAAAGAGACGCAAATCGATTTGTGAATTGATTGATTGCACAATCGGAATGTTTTTCAATTCAGTGATGATCAGAGTCATCACTCTAGCGAACTATAGTCACTAAGACATGATTTGATTCATCTGATAACGTCTTCGTATGGCTTCACCTCAACATTCCACATTCTTAAGTCATCAATTTTATCGATGTTATCGATTATTTTCACGTATTCAATTGGTTGTCTATTCACCAATTAGCAGCCACTCCTCTTCTCGTTTAGATTTATAATGCGAAAACGATAAATCAATAGCATTTTGAATTCGATTACATTTCTGAAGTCAATTCATTATTCATAAAACAGGTTTGTGTCTTCACATCATTACTCCTCTATCCGCAACAAATCATTAGTCCTTTACAGAGTTTATGAACGTTTATAAATTTATTGTCTGGAATTGATTTGGACTTGAGTATTTGATTTCTGTTCACATTAACGGATTACTTTGTTTGTTTGGTCGTTCTCTTGTATTGGATAAAATCGCCTGGTGTTCCCGTGATTATACGAATATTATCAGTGCTTTAAGATAGGATGACTGGACAGAGTAACATGACTGGGCGACTTTGAAGGCTTAACTTGATTCTGAAGTGTGGATAAATTTATGAGGTACATGAATAATGAATTGTTGAACCTACAACTGTGAATAGAGCCAGGCTCGTTCTTCATGTTTACAATTAGCTATACGCAATCATGATCACAATTTACTAGTCATCAACTCAAGTGCTCTGCTCTATATAGCATGTAATGTGTATCATATGCTATCAGATTTTCCAATTCCACAAGCATCTAACGTAGCTTATTTATCATGTTTTTGCTTTTCACTTCTCAAACCTTGATTTACTGCATGAGCCAATAACTGATGTGTAGTTATGATGAGGCGAAATTGAATGTTTATTCGAAGTGACTTGAAATATGTCGGACGTTCGAACGATTTATGTGCTAGCAATCAATTAAAGCATCGAACATCAACGTGTCCGTGTATAGCATATTACCTGCCGTATATAAATCTACCCATTCAATACCGAGCAACTGAGAAAAGGCGCCTCAAATGACCCCGTTCCGTTGTGTCTCGTTCAGAGGTATTTGCTTGGTTCGATCGATTGATCTCTCGACATCGTTCCTATTCCTCATCATCATAAATCCAATCTCCTTATTGACTATAAATATATCTAATTGTACCAGTTCTGCTCTCATCAACGACCTCGTTTAGGTATTTCGAGAGTGCTATTGATTATTTGTATTCACATTGTACATCCTATATTATTGTTATCATCATGAGATATCTATCGATTTGTTCGTTTATCTCTTCATTGATGCTAACGAGACATCGATTGATTTCACGTATTCACTTGAAGTACTTCTAAAAAATTTAGGAGGATAGCTGCGATGGGCAAGAAGGATTTAAGAGATAAACCGGATCAGGAGACCGCATATTACAATCTTACTTTTGTTTGAGTGCTTATTGAAATCTTGTTTTTTGTTGCTTTGAACGCTTATTAAAATGTTGTCATTGAAATTTTATTAAATCTTGACGTACTTCCGTTATTCTGAGACTGTATGTCTGTTTTGATAGGAAAATGCTGTCTATAATTGTATTGTTCTTGTATTCCATTTCCACCGATAGTAATTTTTTGGGGGATTTTTCTCAAAATTATTGGCTGAGCCATTGATTGCGTGAACTGCAGAAAATTCACATGAAATCGATGGAAATACGTGACAAGAACTAAATGAAAAGTGACAGAATTGAAGTTGAACAATAATCGTAAGAATTGTTCGATGGATCGTGTCTAGCGTTGTTCATCCAATGTTACGATTTTGATGCGCTTAGATACCGAATTATTACTCGTAACACTTTTAATCATTCTTTATTGTTACTATGCGTTTCCGCTAATTGTGAATTTATCACCGAATAATTCGTGGAAAAATAATTTGCCAAACTTTCAGCATATTATTTTTTGTAAGCGATGTATCAGTTAAGGCGACTCAACGTTGGATGTGACTCGCGTTCGTCGTCGAGCAGCGCATTTGAGGATGAAACCGTGTTATTGTAAGTGATTGTTTTAGTATTGTTTGCGATGTCTGATTTATATAATGAGCGAGTTCAGCCATGCTGCAGTCTGCTCAATTTATTATCTACTAGTTCACATGATTTATGTCGTAAAAGATACATAAATATGAATCAAATTGACTCACTTCGATAAGTAAATGATAGCATCAATTGGAATATGTCTATGAATTCAAGAAGCAACAAGTTTTTGAACATGAAACTTCTGGTGCTCTGTTATAACTGGAACTAGATGTATCATTAATTAAGATTCGAATTTTCTTCGAAACCATCAAATTGTTGGACATTTCTATGAGATGAGATCGGCAATGTGGTGTTGCTAAATCTGACTGTTGAACATTTTAAGGCTCGAAACCACGAAAATTGGACGGAATCCCGAGGCAGTTGATGTTGTGCTCACGTCTACAGTTCATAGGTATGTATACGTACCAGATTGTTTGCGTTGCTCTCGTTCATCGCGCCTTATATGCTTCTCATTGATAATCACATGGCTGATCTCGGTGACTGGATTACTCATTCGAACGTATGATGTCCTGGATTGAAGATCAGTTTTATGATTCAGCGCTTATGTGGATATACTCATGACAGTATCAATGATTTCAATGAATCGAGACGAAGTTCTTAATCATTCATCATGCAGAAAGCAGAAAGTGATCACAGAAATAAAATGATACAAATGAAGCGAATTCACTAATCGCTCTTCTGCTTATTCAATGCTCTTAATGACAGCTTTTTGTACCATTGGATAGTTGGAAAGCGGTCTTCTTGAATCACACATCATGTTAAGGGTTCTGTAAAAGATTGTTTGGTATTTTTGAAGATTTCTCTTGATCCGTTTGTTATCAAGTGAGCACTCTGAACTTTCATGCCCATATTCGCCTAAATACAATCACAGTTAATCAGCAGCAATTTTTTCAATTCGTTGGCGTTGTACTGCATCGAAATTACATTTATCTTTACATTTTGCATTGAATGACCTATGTGTAAGATCAGAGATGTGGTCAGATGTGAATACATGCCGAATGGACAGTGAATTTCTGCTTGTTCATCAGCCAGTATTTGGAGATGTTCCTTTGCAACGAACTGAACAATTTAGGTTATTTTTAGACAGCCAGCAGTACTTCTGCAAAGCTCGTAGACGTTTTATGAACTGCTGATTGAAAATTTAATTTCCTCTTTTGATCACTTTTCTGTCTTATCAATGAAAGTGCGATCAGAAATGTCATCATATTCAAATGTGCTCATTTCGCAAGTCAAGTTTTAAAGTCAAGTTTGTCCACAGTGAATGATGTTCCTCTCATTTTTGCAACGTACATAATCGATACGAATTGATTGCCTAATGAAAAACCAGTCATTTTTAATGAGAATGCTAATGAGGATAATATCGATAGTAATCGTTAAATTGAGAGTCGTTTCGATAATAATACTCAGTCGACTTTGCGGTACACATTCCCTTAGTGTTACTGGAGATTAATATTGTTTTAATGACACCAACGAGTGGGCATTGCCACTGAATAATTCATTTTCTCATGATTTGCTATTGTTCGGGGCATGATTGCTCTTATCGTCACTACTGCTGGTAATAGCAAAATGTCTTTAACAATAGTAGCAATACTATTCAGTGATAATGTTAAAACAAATAACAAATAAAATGATGAATTCATGAAACCAACAACAATACAGAATAATAAAATAATAATAGTAATATTGATAATAATGTTAATAATAATATTAATAACAGTAATATTGATCATAATAATAAAATCAGTGATGATCTATTGATTGGATTTTAGCAATATGATATCGCGAATTCACTCGACCATCGTAGCGAAACAAGATAAATCTCGTATCGTCTACATTCTTACTGATCAATCGTTGAATGGTACCTACATAAACGATTATCGAGTAGGTTGTTGCATTCATCTCTTTGAGCATTCATTTGATTATTCATTCTTTTAGCGAGCATTGTCACCGAAAAAGTATATCCACGAAATGCATCTTTTGAAAATGCGTGGTGTTTGGTTGATACGCATGTAAATTGCTTTGAGATTTATTGCAGTTTTTTGACTGATTCATTTCATCCTCATGCTCGGGTTATTTATGCATTCAGATTTATTCATTGCGATAAAATTTGAAGGAATATTTTTGTTTTCGTTTAGTTCGTTTGCGTCTGTTGACAATGTGTTAGCCTAAAGAGCGAACTGTGTATAGACCGATGTTCAGTTGTTCTCATGCGGTTTGGTCTTTGAATGCTTCACAGTTAATTGAATGTTGAATGTTGATTGAAGGCGAAAGGTCCGACTGAACTGAAACCAGGCGATATAATAAAATTCGGACATGTGAATGGCGCAGCAATTCGAGCCGGCTGTCATGGACCTCAGCACAGCGCAGAATTCACGTTCATTGTAAGTGTTTAAAGTGTTTCTTTTTGCGCTGATGTTTTCTTCTTGTTCAATGCAAAACTTCTGTCTGAATAATCGAAATCGCGATGTTATTATTTCAATTTTCGTTTTTATACTCTCGGATTGCATTTGTAACCAACAATTAGATCTAACGATGCAATTAATCGATCATTCGATTTGATTATGATCGATCAGTTAGGCGAATCTCACTATCAGTCGTTCATTTATGTGTACGATCCTTTGGAAATATGCAAAGATTGTTTGTGCATCGAAATGAACGATTATTCACAAATCGAAATTGTTCCATTGCAACCTTGCGATTTATCACATGCGCATCAGAATTGCCTCAGAGATTACTCATGAGTTCGGTGATGAAATATCAAAAGGGATGAATGAATTTGAACCGAAACATGGACATTGGCTGCTGTCTAGACTGTTGCAAATCCTCCTTTCACAACCACTCTTCTCTGATTACGTGCGAAATCTTTATCCACTAGATAAATGAATGCGGTCATGAACGCATATCTAACATCCATCCACAAATGCTGTACAATTTATCCCTCATGAGATTACGTTGCTCTGTCTATCGCTTGCCGTTGCCATCAAACCTGCGCATATTCGTCCGTGTATCATCTATTCATCCATTCATGAATGATTGAATGAAATTCTTGGTTGTGTGCGTGGATCATCATGTTATATTAATGAGATTGACATGTTTGGTAGTGGAAGTGGAGTGGAATGGAGTGGAGTGGAGTCTTTATGTGTTAATAATAACAATTTTATAATATCCGGACGTAAATGTTAATATGGACTTATTCGCTAACGTCTTATACATGCAGGCGTTGTATTTATCCTTTCTTGGCGCAAGAATCCGTTTGTTGCATTTGTTGCACCTATGAGATCAGATTCATATTCGATTTTATTTGGTTGTATTTTGTTTCGTTTTAATTTGATGTGATTCGGTTGAGTTGAGTTATAACGATTGATTGAAATCGCGCATATCTTCTTTTTTCACTCCCGAAGTTTTTTCTTCACTAATATCTTAAAATAGTGATTTGTTCTTCAATTGTTTTCTTCCGGTTTTTTGGAAGTTCTATTTTAGTGGTTGAGTAAACCGGTTATTAATGATAAGGAGAGAAAAAATCTAATCAGTGATAGCGTTCGGTTGTGAAAATTTGAGCAGAACAAAATGTGCAACTGAATTTGATATTGTTTCATTGGAAACGAATGCGATAGCGATCATGACTAATCCTAAGATGATATCTCATTTTCCAATTGTCATCCCATTGATCACTGCTGGTTTGCTGATGCTTATTTCCAGCTGGTAGACTGGTGGGCGGCGTGGGATGACGGGAAATGTTCAGTTCTATAGAATGATTCATTTTGGTCGTATGGGATTTATTTTGAGTGGAGATTTTCAAAATGAGCGATTAGGGATGAATGGATATCGTGCCATGTTTAATCTGCTAATGGATTGGTGGGTGCATTTCTGCGTTTCTCAAGTGTGCTAATGTAAGAAAAAATGTGGTAAAATAATGATCAGTGAAGTGAATTTGTTGTGTTTTTGAGCGAGTACTAATTTAGGTAATTGCGATGATATTTCTCTCGTTTACGATTGCTTTAAATAATTTAATTTGCAGACACTCGTCGTTCATTTGATTACGTCTCTGTGTATTCATTTATCTCGTTATCTGTTTGATCGCTTACTCATTTTCTCAATTTTTTTTGTTTTCATGATTTTTTTTGCTCTCATTTTTTCCTTCTTCTCACACATTTGCTGTGAATACCGCTGAAGACAAATTTCCAGTTTGGGACGCTTTTTGCTGCATTCCAAAAAAAACTGTTGAATTGTGGTGGAAAAAAAATCTCGAGGATTGTTTTTCTTTAAAAAGAACGGAATGACCCACAAATTTATTTGAATACATCATTGAAAATGGTGATATTTTTCAAGCTAACCTAGCGATTGTTCATAAATTTGACGACTCTATTCGATGGAAACATCAATATTCGAGTTCAAGAAGCCGTCGTATAGAATCGCACGTGTTCCTCGATTATCACTTCTTTCAAGATCTGTTGGTGTCTGTATGCATGTACGCATAGGGACAAATTCGCGATTATTGTTCATTGAAAATCTCATGAATACGTTACACTGGTTCATGTGAGCAGAATATTGGAAGGAAATATATCATCACATTAATTGGTCCAATTCAGCTATTAAATCGTTCATTTTCTCATTAATGACAGCAGTCTACGAGTAGTCTCCCGTTGAATCATTCGAGGCAGATTCTTCAATATTTTGTTTAAGATTCTTCTTCTGCAAAATAAATTGTCTCACTTCGGTTTATAAATATCGCCTAAAAAACGTTTATAAATATCGCTTAAAAACCACCCACTGATTTATGTGAATGCATTGTTGAAGTATAGTGATCCTACGTGAACGTACTTGGTAATTATTTATAAATTTTACGATTTTGGGTTCATGAACCCGTCATATTAAATCGTTTATTGTAGATAAATGTATCCAGAACTGGTTACTAGGTTGTGCTGAGATATATTCGGTAGCATAAATCTTGTATTCCTTTTTTATGCGCAGTCCATTTTCACAACACTACCTCTAAGCACTGCTGCTGATTTATGGGTTCTTTTTCGTTCCACTTTTTTCGGATTTTTTCCACTTTTATGAAATTGCGTTCGAATCCAAGTGGAAGTGTTGTGAACAGGCGATGACCTCCGATATTTTCATCGTTATTATTGTTGTTATTAGTGGAGTTGTTATTGTGCGGCTATCAAATTCCTCATATTTCTCACTTTTATTTCGTTGTTGTTGTTTTCTTTTTCATTATAATATTCTGGTTATTATTAATAATGACCTCATTGGTCACATCAGTCTGCGTGCTCATTTGGGGATGGTGAGTTTATGAAAATAACAATGAAAAATATGAATAGAACAGTGGTTCTCACAATGGTTCCCGCTCCACAATCCTCTTCGATGGTTTGGTAGGCCATTCTTATTCCCCCCCGCCTCCCATTTCGCTACAATAATTTACTATTTTCACGCCAAAAATCAAATTTACCAGCCCTCTCTATTACTCTCCTGACACCCCTAAATTATCAAAAAATGGATAATTTCCGCTTCCAAGTATGGTGACCCCTGTAGTGTGCAGTGGAATGTTTTCGTTTATTTGAACGGCGAATTGTTTTATTCGTTTTGTACTTGAAATATTTTGGGTGTGGAGAATGCAACTGCAAATGCTGACATCATCATCATCAATTTTTTGCAGTATTTTTGCAGTTTGCAGTAGGAATACAATCGTGTTCAATCAATATTAGCGATAACGAGATTTTTGTTTGATTCAGTCTTGCAATCATTGTAAAATGTTTCATATTCTGTGCGGCGAAAGTGCTTTGGAACAGCGCTTTGCAGTCGATTCGGCCGTAAATGTCTTTGACGCGATAGGGAATAACGTTTGCTGAAATTACGCTGTGAAACAATTCCTTTACCGTGCGATTGCTTCGAGTTTATTACTGTTATCTGTCGTTTGGCATTATTTGCATTAATACCACTCTAGTTATTGTAGCAGTATTGAGATCACTTTATTGTATGTAGTTATTGTAAGGTTACTATTATAATATTATCGTGTAAATAACAAGTACAAAATTATTATATCATCACAGGTCGAATTTCGTTGGTTATTTTCATCCTTATTAGTCTTAAAATTAGTATTGCCATTACAGTTAATTTCAGCGTAAAAAAATCATGATTATTACTGCAGATATGACAGTAATTTTATTAGGCTTACAAGTGAGTTTATCGTTCAGAATATTGATATTATTAAGCATATTATCAGCATTATTATTATAATTATTTTCGTTATCGTTTATTCGATTGTTGTAATGCGATTATTATGATTATCACCGTTTTTTAATGGTTATTGCAGAAGTTCTCAATGTGAGTATCATTAACAACGTATGGGCTGTAATTCATCCTCTCTATTGGGTCCATCGCCGGTATTGTTTGAAGCCTATCTATGCTGTCTCCGAAACAGTTTGCTAACAATGTTTCATGCGTTATCATTGCATTCATTGTGAACATATTTCGAATTCGTTTTTGCCTATTGACGTGAGTGTAGTAGAGAGTGTGCGCAGCTTGATTCGTGTAAATATTCGACGAGAACGATTCGTAGTTGAACAACTCGTTCGATTGCGCTGAATTTTATTCGCTGCTCGCTTGCAGAAAATAACAATCCAACGAAATCTGCTAGTTGCAAGTGAGAATCGATATCCATTATAGTTGGGTGCGTTCGTTCGGTTGGTCGTCCACCCGCACTACTTTCCTTCCTTTCCGCATGCTTTCAGCAATCCTTATTTATTCGTCCATCTCCTCATTCTGCTGAACATCATCTCAGCGTCTCATCGTCATCGAAATCGTCTCAGTTATGGGTCTTTCATTTGTTCGTTTTTCTCAAAGCAAACAGTCCGAACTGATTGATCGAATTGTCCCTTAGTTCCTACCATATCAATGTTAATGTTTTCATTGATACTGCTTCTGTTATCATTGATATGGATATATTTTAATGTTTTCTTATTAACTTCTTGTTCAGATTCTATCACACGTTCTTTGACTCCCCTTCACGGTTATAACTGATTACAGTTACAGCCATAATTTTCAAATGTTAGCTTGCATTTACTCAATCAAATTCATGATGATTACCTCCGCAGCTTTCAGTCTAGATCAGGTTCTGTTTTCCTCTTCAGCGAGGGTTGAATGATGCTCGTAAACTGGTTTTTCCTCGATTTCAAATCGAATGTTTGTCTCGCCCTAGAATTTCTTAAAAATGCAATTGTTTCGTCGGTAAATATAAGAATTACAGAGTTGATAGTTGTGAACTTATATCATGGTCAATTCACTAAAGTACAAGGGAACTTTTTATCATAATAATAACAATAATAATAATAATAATAATAATAATGATATCATTGACGATGAAAGTAGTATTCCGGTTATTATTATTCATATTACTGTCAATCACGGCCGTGTTGCCGAAATGAAAATGTTGTTTCAATTTTTTTGGTATTGTCAGTATCACTGATGCATGTTTTGTCCTCATTTTATACGCTCTCCTTACATCGTGATATGGAACTGTTATCATTCAATAAGTTCATCTTCGGAGCATTTTTTACTCCGTTATCTTTTCTATTTTCTATTGTTTAAGTGGTCAGCCAGCGTCGTCAAGTGGACTGAATCCGTGAATGTTACTGCTGTTATTGTTATTGATACTATATCAGGAGATTTGTTGGTGTTGTCCATTTGCACTACGAGATGTTAACGCAGTATTAACTGTTATCCTGTTATCACTGTATTTTCTTGTTGTGGCTTCAGTTTCGATTCAGTGAGTGGGCATGATAACTCATTGTGATAATGTTCTCATTGACATTGACTTGACGTAGTTGTCATTTGCATCATTCTCATTAATATCTCACTTATTACTGTTTTTAATATTATCATTATTACTAATGTACTATTGTCGCTGTGGCGAAGTGTAAAATAACTGACGAGCATTGATGTTTTATAATCATTGTTAAATTAATGATTCATTAATGATCATATCCATCACATTAAGATATTAGTTCCTTGTTATTATCATCATCGTGCCATCACTACGAAAGAGGCACAAAAACTAGAACACTGAACACTGAACAATTTGACATTTATATCAGAGCGATTCTGATTTAGTCATATCGCTTAAACGATTTGACAGACTCATTTATTGATGATGACTGTTTTATGGATGTGTTGATTTATGGTGCGTATTGCATACTGATTGTTGCGGTTCAAGAAATTTATTAGACGATCGTGCACTCTCGTTCGTGACGTCGCAATTGATTGAACTGATAGATACATCGATCTAAATTTGTCGAGAAATAATCACTGTTGTGCGATATCATATATCTCGATCACCTTTTAAAATTTTATTTGTATCAGCCACCCGCCATTCTTGTGATAAATCAGAGCTGTAGCCGGAGGAGTGTAACAATTCATATTAAAGTAGTTTTTTATTGAGGAAATTCTATGAATTGTCTTCGAAATAAAGCAAATTCCGTATCGTTTTTTGACAACTTCGAAAGAATCTGATCAGTCCGCCGAGTGATTTGTGATAGCACAATGCGATGCGTTTTTTCATGTTTTGTTTACAATTTCCTATGCTGCAAGCTGTTTAATCAAATAAAACTAAATAGTATTCAATTCAAGTGATTAAGAAATAAGTTACGTATGTGCTGCATTTTCAGTTCGAGAAGGCAACAACAGATCGTATGGAAAGGCGGCGGCCAATTACAATTGTAGGTGCAGCTAGGAATGCAGGAGTGGAAACTAGTGCCCTTTCATCGCAGGTAATTCTTTTTTGCGAGATGGGATTGTTGGATGTTTTCTGAGAGAAGGAAGTTGTAATTGGAAGTGGATGAGAAGGGAGTTTTAAGCGATTTGTATTAGCGATGGTTTCGGGAATAACTTTACCCCTGCTATGGTTATTGGCGTGAAGTAAAGACCGAATTTTTTCATTTGGATACAACTGGAGCCACTGGACGTCTGCTAGACTTTTTTAACGCATTCTGCGGTTACCTAGCTGCTCTCAAATAAGATTCTCAGCCTGAAATTTTGTGCGAAATCGCGAACATTCTGATAGTGAATCTTTCAGATGTTGAATAATGATCTACGAAATATTCACCATCACGGCGGTGCCGGTACTATCGCAGGCGGCAATATCTCAGCATCTTCTCGACTCGGACCGCTGCCCACTTCATCGGTCGATTTTCAGAGTTGGCAGACAGCTGCGAGTGCTGGTGCCAATCCGGCCGCAGCGTCTCCATTCTACAATCTGCAGAGGTTACCAAGCTACTATCCGGCCCTGCCACAGTTCAATCCGGCCTATCTACAGTTTTGGCAGCAAAACACTGCCTGGCAACAACCCGCTGCTGCAGTGGCTACAGCACAGCAGTTACAGCAACAACAACAACAGGTCAATCAGAAACAACAACAATCCTTAATGGTGTGTTTGTCAGCATATCTGTCTGTGTTCATGAATTTCTATGAATTGTCTCCGAAATAAAGCCAATTTTTCATCGGTTTTTGACAAATTCGAGTGAATCGCATTGAGCAGTTGATTGATTTGTGGTGAAACAATCGCTTGCTCGATGCTTTTTCATGTTTTGTTTGCAATTTTCTATTCTGGTAAGCTGTTCTCCCAACCAAAGTCAAATAGTTTTCGTGTGATTGCGGAATATCTTACGTACTTGCTGTGCTGTATGATGATTGGATCAAGTCTGGAAGTTAGCATTGAGACACTCTCGAGTAATATTGAAACAGTGAGTAAGTGTCCGGAACCAGAGCATATTTATGGGAATGAGACTGGGAGTAAGTGCAACACTAAGCTGAAAACTGAATTTGAGTCAGTTCAAACGTTTATATCGTTGACGCCTTTCCAGCGATTCCGTTTCAGCAGCGGTAATGATAAAAACAGGCGAATGCGGCGGCGATTAAATGCTTTGAGTTTGTTCGAATGCTATTTTATCTAGTCAAGAAGCAAGAGAGAGATAATTTTGGTATTACTCACTGGGATTTTGCGTGGATCATTGATAATTTTCTGTGTTACTTCAGTCCGAACCTTTGATGGATTCATCGTCATGGATGAGCGCCACGGTTTCGTCGGATCTTGGAATGCAGTCGTCGGGTGCGCAGGCGAGTGCTGCCCACTTCCGCGCACCCACCATCCAGCAATCAGTCCCGGTTCCACCATCCCAACAATCGCTAGCCTCAGCATCGGCCGTACAGAACCAGCAGCAGCAGCAACAGTCGGTTGCGCAACGATTCGCTACAAATTTTGCCACCGGCATGATGCCCACTGGTGCCACCAATTTGTTGACATCGTTCGCGCAACGCATGTGTCAGCAACCGGCCAATGCGGCTTCGGCAGCGATGGCTGCCGCAGCCGGTTTTCCGCTTTCGGCAGCCGCAGCGGCCAATCAGCAGTTCGCCGTCCCTGGTGCTACCACCTCGGCTATGCCGTCGAGCGGTGTTGCGGCGGCGGCCGCCGCTACAGCTATTGCCCCGTGTAATGTTACGGCAACACCAAATACGGACGCTAATCTGATCAACAGGAGTTTTCAAAACAATGCGAGCAGTAACAATGTAAGCAGTAATGCGTGTTCCGCAAATTCGACCACTTCACCAGCTTCGTCGGGCAATGTCGACAACGTGAAACGAATGGAATGCGATAGTTCAGTGCCAAGTCCACCAAAAACACAACAGCCCCAACATACGTTCATTGGGCAGACCTCAATGGCGCAATCGTCAAATACTGCTGCCGCTGCAACTCCACATTCCAATGCATCCCCACATGTATTGGGCAGCAGCGCGAGTTCTGTGGGTAGTGTTACAATGCCCACTGGCCAATCCATGCCATCCGGTTTTCATTCCAGAATTCTCGTCAGTCAACAAGTTCAAGCTCAGCAACAGTTGCATCAACAGCAGCAACAACACCAGTCGCCATCTCCGATTGCATCCACTCCCTATTCTCAGCAGCAGCATCTGAAATCGAACGTTATCACAACAGCAACCACAACAGCGATGCGTCGTCCCCCCTCTCAATCAGCCATTTCACTGCCTTCAACGTCAACCACCTTCTCAACGTCGCATGCAGCCGATGTGCTGAGTAGTCTCTCAGAGACAGGTTCCATTCACCACACGAACAGCAACGGTAAAATAACAAGTTCCACATCAATTGTAGCGTCGAATAGTGGTGTTGCTACATCTAAAAGTGTGAATAATGCAAGTAATAATGCAACTTCCGCACCTTTACCGTCCAGTACCTCAACAGCTATCTTACTAGCACAATCGAAAACGTCCCCATTTAAAGCTCAGCAGCCAATGTCGAACACTTCCGGACCCCCGTCAGTGAGCACCAACGGAATCGTAGAGTATCATGATGGAGCTGATTGTGGAACCATCGTCTCTCCCACACTATCTTCACCGTCATCATCAGCGATGGTGGCGCAAAATTCCCCGCCAACAACAGCCATGAAAAAGGAGTCAAGTGAGTTGTCAACTGATACCGTTGGCGTGTTCCACTCTTGTTCATGCTTGGAAGCAGTAGAATGAATCTCTTTCACAAATTTGGTCTCGCGTGGGTGAAACCCTCAAATTCCTCATGGAAACATGATAATTCGTTTTCGAAAGTTATTGAACGCTCAAAACTGATGATCTTTACAAACGAAATTATCAGGATTCAACCAATCCATGAATTCCTAGCGTATTTCGTTTGTGTGTATTCGTAATAAAACATCAAAATCTATGTGTGCGAATCCGATAATTTCTTGCAGTAGACATGGGCGTTCATTTGGATCGAGGACCGTCTTCATGTGGACCTCATTATTCCTCTCAGTCTCCTCCACCAACTCTGCAGGCGTCAGTCACGCCTAAACCAGCCGCTTCTCCCCAAGCAATGAAGGTCGGTCCGTCGTCAGCGTCGAGTGCAAACGACTCGGTGCGAGGGAGAGTTCCACGATCGGAACTCACTTCAAAAATTTCCTCAGGAGATCAGTCAGTATCTCGATCACCATCTCATCATTCACCGAAGAGTAAGCAACACGATTACGAATTCCGTTCACCTTTCGTCAAATATCCGACAAAAGTTTTGTGGAAATTTCAGTTCAATTAAGTTAGAGTGAATAATAGAGCAGGAAGCTTTAAAGTGGAATTCAAAGTGATTTAATTTGAAAGTGAAATATCGATCAACCGATTTCGAACTGAAACGTTGAATTTCTCGAGTAACTCTTCTGGTATTTCAGGGCGCGGTCACGGTCACTCAGAATCGTCGAGGTCACGCTCACCAACGCCAGTGATATCCGATCATGAGAAGCGAGTGAGTAAGAAGATACGTAAAAGTAATGAGGTGAATTTATGCTCACATTTGATGAAAGAGTAATGAATGTTCACTGCTTCAAGAGAGGAAAGCTTTGCTTTCTTTATTATGAAAATGTTTTAACTGTGGAGAAATGAAAAAGAATTTATAATGGTCATGTGCCATTTCAAGGTCGCGCGATTGTTGAACGATTTGACTGAAGGTGCTTGGATGCGTGTTGCGCGTAAAAGTGGTCGAAAAAATGGTCGTGGTGCGAATACTTCACAAACGAGGTTCGATTTTGAACCTTCTACGGTTGAATTTTTTTCAATTAGACGAGAAGAAGTCTATGTGGCATTTCAAAACTCCCCCAATGATATGCCTGACAAGTTGATGTCTAAATTTTATGTAGAGCTGCAAAAAATAAGATCGAACATTGTCACAAACCACTTGTTACAAACAATTTGTCATCATTCAAATTCGTTCCTTTCAGGCGTAGAGGTGCCAAAGGAGATAAGTCGTCGTCATCAGAGGACGAAGACGACGACGACAGCGAAAACGAGGATGAAAGTTCGTGGAGTGATGGCGATCAACGGGAATCGGATAATCACAAGTCGACGGCCGTTCGGAAAACAAAATCTTCAGCGATAGCGAAGATAAGGACGACGAGCAGTGGCCGTAAGACGAAAGCAAAATCCGCCTCGTCTCATGCGCCCGCTGAACCAAGTGGAGGCAGTGCAGCGGCGAAACGTCGACGGGGTCGAGGTCGTCCGCCGAAACGAACAAAACGGACCGCCGCAGCATCCCGTAAAGCTGCGGCGGAATCCTCCTCAGTGGCTTCGGCAAGCGTCAAACGGTCTTTGCCGCAAAAGCGCTCCAAACCGCAGTATCGCTCGTCATCCTCATCGGAGAGCAGTGCATCAAGTCGGGACGAGTCTTCTCAAATGAGCCGCAAGAGCCGTAGCGATGACAATCACGCGAATAGAAGTCGAAGCGTGAGCAAGGCCAGTGATCGACGCCGGAGTCGCAGCAACAGCAGCGCGGCACGTAGTAGGAGTTGTTCGGCTGATGGCTCGGAATCTGAGAATGAGCGCACGACAAAACGGAAGCAGTCTGCAAAAGAGGTGAAGAAAGGTGGTGCTCAAACGTCCGCATCGAAGTCGGGCGCAGCAAGCACGGCTCGATCCACCAATGGTCTGGCGGCCACTTCTCGACGTTCGGCCAACTCGTCGACAGCGGGCGCAGTGGGTACGGCTTCTTGCAGTCAACGTGGAAGTGCAACGCCGTCCAGTCAAAGTGCTAGTAGTACACCGAAGAAACGTGGACGACCTCCCGTGCGTACACCAGCAATTTTCGCCGAAGTCAGCTCGGATTCGTCGTTGATGTCCTCAGATTCAAGTTTATCGCCAAGACCGCGAAGACGCTATGTGGTTCCACAACGCAAAGTTGGTATGGCACCAGTGAGTCTATCGAGGGTCTCTGGTTCAGCCACTGCAAAAACAAAACGCACCTCCGCGGCACAACAAGCGAAATCGAAAGCTGCAAGCAAGAAGACATCAACGAAGAAGACTCCTGCTAAGAAATCTCCTGTATCGGCCAGTGCTGCCAAAAATAAAACCCCGAAGAGCGCATCAACAAAGGCGAAAGGAACTGCGGTGAAACGGCGGAAGAAGAACAGCACATCCTCAGAGTCATCCTCATCGTCAAGCGCGAACAGTCGTCAGTTTTTTCGTTCGTCTTCAATTTCAAATGCGATCCTTTTCTCTTCCTCTTTTATTTGAGCTGATTGAAGTCCACATAGAAATGAATTCTTTTCGAGGGATCAGCACTTGTTCCCGAACCTTAATGCTAAACTATTGTTGGATATTGATAGGACTGAATCTAATTCATCAGTCCTGGTTTGCGCACGGAGACTTGTACTGGTTAACAGTTTGGTTTGATATCGCTGTTGGATTTCTAGGTAAACATTGAAGTTTCAAAATTGCAGAATGTGAACATGGTCTATCGGAGTCAGAAGGTGTTGCAACTGCAACGGCGAATAAAAACGTTGGGTTCGACGAGTGGTCTTATCATGATCCTGAGAAACGCTGTGATGCGAAAGCGAAATGCAAGAAGCCACAGGGCGAGAGTGTTGATTGGGTGCGTTTCTTTTGGAATATTACTGTACTGTTTCGTGACCGTTCATTCTCCTCTGCGTTCTCAGAATCAATCTTTTGCGACGATTCTTATTTCGAATATGCGATTGATTGACTCTTTTGTTTTTGTTTCAGTTTAATGATAGAACACAGCATTTATCGCTGATTTCTAAATGCTTCCAGTGTTTCTTGTTCCCATTTGTATAATGAAAGCAATCATGGTTTCGAGCCCCTGTGATCAATTGTCGCATTGCGATGATACTGAATCTATGTTAGCTGAGGTTTTGAAATTGCATTTGGTTGCATTTGATAACTTCAGGTTCAATGCGATTTCTGTGATTTATGGTATCATGTGGAATGTGTGGTTGGCTATTCTGAGGTACTAGACGATGGTGGCGAATTCGATTGTGGGTGTACAAAGAAGAAGAATATGAGGAAACGGGGACGCAAATAAGCAACGGCAAGTAAAATTTGTTAAGCGCTTCGAGAGCAGTATGTTTTGGGCACGTGTAAGGAATGAAGTGGTGCTATCGTTTGATTCGTTTTTGTTTTATGTAACGAAAATTCTCAATGAAATTGTTGCCTTTTTCTTATATAATTGTTGTTTTCCGTTCTCTTCAATTGTTGTTCCCAATTTTCGTTATTATTATTGTTATCATTGGCATTAAAGAATTCTCGATAACTATGTTTATTCTGCAATTTCTTCATGGTTATTATCTGTTATTATTGAGATTTTTTGAAGAATTTCGAATGTTTCTATCAGAGTTCTTTTTTTATCGAATCTTACTTGTGGAATGTTTCATCTTTTTGGTTGTGTGTCATGCGATTTTGTTTTGGTTGATATATTGAAATGTTGTAGAAGGCTTCCGGGTCTCTAGCAATTTTTGTTCTGTACGTTTTGAGTTGTTCGCTCTTCGTTTTGATCTCAATCTTTCAAAATTCAGCTCAAATTTCTCAATTTCTAAATTTTTTTCGTTACGTAATGAAGGAAGACATCTGTTCCTCTTGAATCTGTGAAATGACGATTAGTCGTCACTTTTCGAGTCAGAACGTAAAAATAAGGAGGTGGTTTATATATTAGGTGCAGATGAGGTGCTACCATGGCAGGATTATTGAAAGAAGATTTTAGCCGATAGATTGGTTAATGTATTTGTAGCATTCGTGATGTTTAAGTTTTATGAATGATACCTATGTGTGCTAAGTTGGCGACGATATTCTATTCGTTTTCACAATCTAATGAAAACGTTGCATGTTTGATAAGTTAAGTGACCATATGTGGTGACTGCTTTTCGTGGAATTTTGATAGTGCTGCTTGGAAAATTAACGAAATAATATCCTTCCAAATATCCATTTCCCATTTTGAATATCATTTTATCATCCTAGAGATGATGTGCAAAGTAGTATTCATCCGTTTTGCACTGATACTTCTCAACTCATCAATATTGTACCGCTGTTTGTTCAGTCTCGTGATCTGAGTTTGGAAACGAAATTTTATTTTTTTATTGTAAATTTCGTCATGTTCTTCCCGAATTCATTCTCTTCAAATTGTTATCGTTATCACTGATGGTTTTATGACGATTACGATTACCAGCATTGAATTATTGTTGTTGTCATTGTTATTGTTATTATTGTTATTCTCATCGATATCATTCGAGTTATGTGATTATTTTTGGAATTTTCCACGATTATTGCGTAATTCCTCATCGCTGGCGATTAGTTGCGTAGAGCAATCGTGCTAGATTCATTATTCCCTCAACTTTTTGAGTTTGTCATTTCAGTTAATGAGTAGTCACGATTTTGGGAGTGATTTCTGGAGTGGAACTTAAGAAGGTGATGTGCTGCATAGTGAACACGAGCTAAAATACCAGTTGATTGGATTCATAATACCGTATTCATTTCTTTGTTTAGCTGTTTTTAAGCTTGGTGCCTTCTCATACTATACATACATATATTCATTCATTCGGTTCAATAAATACCTCTCTTTGAGATATATTTTTGCTGTAATTTTTCTGTTTTTTCCAAACGATTTCATAAGAATTTTTCACAAAAATGATTTATCTGATGGGAACAATGCCCTTTATCGGTTTTTTTTAAATCAATAGTGACAAACAATTGGTATTCCAACGATTCGAGCGATTCGTTTTTGGAAAGCAGAAAAACGGTCGTGAACATTTTTGCAGTTGTTGTTTGCTACCGTTTCATTGTTGCTTCCAGCTATTCATTTTATTTCAAATTTTGCTGACTTAGAATATTTTTGTTGCGATAAATTTTTGAAATGTTTTTCACAAATTTGCTATGTATATTATTGATCGTTGTTGTTGGTGGTGTTGTAAATTTTTATTTGTTTATATTTACGAAGGATGGATGCATGTGTTTTTGGTGGTGTAAGTATGATTTACTTCAATTCACCTCTTTTCTACTGTACACAAAGTTTTCTGTTGAGTCAGCAGTTCAAATCTCTCGTGAGATGAATGTTGCTTTTCGTTTTCGAGTTCAGTTTTTAGATATTTATTCGTCTCTTCTGCCGTTTTGCCACTTTTCAATTTCGCTTTTTCGCTTCCCATTGGTTCCACAATTGATTTATTGTTTTACTCTGTTATTCTGGTTTCGATTAGTGAGGTTTTAGTGGTTCGACAATTTTTTTCGTTCGGTATTCTCTATGTTATTTTGTTATGGATTAGTGCATAAATTCGTTGATTTATTTTATAAATTCGTTATGCGAATACGCAATTTGTGGTGGTGTTGACATCTTGCTTTTGCTCGTGGCCTGATTTGTTCATTGGAAAATTTATTTGTGTGTGCAGTGTTGTTGTTGAAATCACTTTTCGAATTTTATCCAATTCGTTCTCAAGCAGCTGACTTTCGGCGAGCATTGGGAATCATTAGATCGGTATTGTTGACTATGAGGTGGGTAGTTCTCAAGGGATTTTTGATGGACTTTCTGATTAGGATATAGATCGTCCTTTCCGTATCTCAAGGAGGAAAATATGAGGGTATCGCCAGAAATTTCACTTAAATGTTCTTCCATTTGTTCAGTTTGAATGAAGGTGTTGAGTGTTCCGTGTCGTTTAGAAGTAATTCCTTGCATATTTGTCGTTGATTCTAATGTACAGTTTGATTGCGTTCTATCGTATGTTCGAGAGGTTTTCATCAGTTTTATTATCGCATTGATTTGATCGTTAAATGTGTTGAATTTTGTGACATAGAAATGTTGATATTGGGAAGAATGTGTTTTTTATTATCACGCCTAACGGATGCAAATGAAAGGAAGTATTTTTGATTGTTCTCATATTAATTCATGTAAGAATGTGTACAGTTTATCATAAACGGTATATACATATATGAAAGTGTTGTTTTTAACAGCTTATTATATGACTGACCCTAGAAATGATTCGGATTTCGTGGGATATTCACGTCTCTCGGGAACCGAGAATTGGGAAACCTACTGATGAGGATAATTCATTCGGGCATCAGGATCGTCTTCAGGCGATCACGTTCAATTATCTCAAATTCGAACTTCAAAACATTGAGTTGCAACCAAAAATGCAGCTGGAAGAGGCTCTTAGAAAGTTACACAATTTGAAATTTGTATATAAAATTCGGCTGATGATTAAATTCTTATTCACGTCGAGAGCGTTCAGTTTGTAATGCAGATTCAGCGGTTTTAAACAAATAATTCGATGAATAATTCATGGGCGATTTCATGCTGAAAATAGGCAGTGCTGACTGAATAAGTTAAGTCAAGATTAAGATTAGCGGAGTGAGAGTATGAGCGATTTGGATTAGGAGAGATGAAGTTTGTTGTCGGCAGGTTCTTCTCGGTATGCACAAATTGATTCATCTGTCGTAAATGGTTCGTGAAATGATGACTGAACCGAATTCTCGATAATCTGAGGCTGTATGAGGTTATGTAAATCAGCGAGGGAATATTGCAGGTGATCAGGTAATGCCGAAGAAAGTCGGAACAAAGTGCGGAAACAGTTTGAAGCGATGGTTCTCGTGTTCGTTTGACGAGAATTCTGAAAATGATGCGGTGTCATCGCGTTCATCTTTAATGTTGTCTGCGAATCGGTCGAAAAATTTGAAATCCACGAAATCAGCGAACAAAAAGCCAACGAAAAGCGATTCAGAAGATGAAAATGTTTCTTTTCAACAAAGCGATATTCTTCCACTTTTTTACTGTTTTTCTATTTTCGGTTGATCTTTTACGATCAGTGTACCAATATCAGTGATTTCACATCACTTGTTTCAAATCTTAAAATTCTTCCATTGATAATTCCCCAACTTTCTATTCATGCGCATTTCGGTTATCTCATAAGTTCAAATTCTAGTCAGAGATATATTCCGCAAGGTTTATGTGTATTTCAAAACCCATTGGTATTCAGTTTGTCCAAATAATGGATGTTGACGATGATGAAGTGGAATTAATATGCGAAACATCATCGAAGTCGAATGGAGGAGGAGTGATCTCTGAATCAAGAAATGATCAAAGCGCAAGCGTATCGTTTATTGATCGATTTGAACCGATCAGTGCTGATCAGTTAGCAGTTCATAGTAAAAAGACTGATCAGGTTTCTCCGAATTTCATCCAACATACGTCAACGTGTGTTATCAATGTTTGCAACACACCATTTAATGAGATTGAAGTGATTCAGTTCGTATTCTGATTGAGATACCAAAGGGTTTGGAAAGTTGGGACTGTGCGAAGTTAAGATTAGAGATCAAGGACTTGGAATTAATGAACTGAACTTAGGTTTATTCAAAGTATATGGGAAGTTTAATAAAATGTCAGGTACGTCAGTGGTTGTTGAATCATCGAAATGGAATACGAAGAACTAAAATTCTGTTGCTGACCGGCCCTTGCGGGAGTGGTAAAACGGCAACTGTTAAAGTGCTCTGTAAAGAGTTACGAATGGAATTGGTGGAATGGGAAGGGAACGACCACTTTGACTTTATGCTCGATGAGAGTGGTGATGAAATCATCGCTGAACAATCTCAGGTTATTCGATTTAGATTGTTTATGGGATGATGTGAGCATATTAATTTGTTAATGTCATTGGGCATGTTGTGCAATACAGTGTAAGAAATGAATGTAAAACAAATGTGAATGTGCGCATGTAATGTGATAAAAATAAGGTGATTTCAGTGGATGATCCCACATAGAAATGTAATCTTCTTCTGCATCAGTGGTTGATCTGCAGGTGCTTGTTGATCATCTGATTGAACTTTTAGGTGCGTGTATTCGCGGATTTTTTGAGATCAGTTGATCACAGTTCTCTGGAGCATTCTCACTCGCAAAAAGTGGTCTTGATCGAACAACTGCCCAATGCTTTCTATCGGTACGAGACGTCTTATCCTACTTCTTTTCTAT
Organism: Anisakis pegreffii; assembly: GCA_035041965.1. Taxonomy (NCBI): domain Eukaryota; kingdom Metazoa; phylum Nematoda; class Chromadorea; order Rhabditida; family Anisakidae; genus Anisakis; species Anisakis pegreffii. Next base: position 6,057 of record JAPYMA010000314.1, on the reverse strand, counting down.
TAATTTGTTTTAGTACTCGCGCGTAATTTTGAATCCTATAATCGTATAAGCGTCTTGCCCAAGAATTTTGCTCACTCACAATCATCTTTAAGTTGGATTTAGCAATTTAGATGCATTCAATAAGTTCATGTTCGTTCACTGAAAGAGGAATGATAATTACTTAATTGAGCATCATCAGTTTCAATATCCTCTCTTATATCCGCTTTAAGGAAAGAAATTTGAACAAATTTCCAGTGAACCAACGCAACTACATGCAGTATTGCGCACACTTGCAACCCAATCGCAATGTATTTTTGTGTTCATTTTGAGCACTATCGACTCATGTTGGGCGTTGAACTATCGTCGTTTATTTCCCACTAATTTACTGCGTCAAATTCAATTCGATACAATTGCGTTCAATCCGTCAGCGATCACATTTCTAACAAAAGCGATTCGACGCGTTCTGGGTGATCTGCATATTCGAAACGCAACACCGTCATTAATCAAACGCATCGCTGAATCGTCGAATGGTATAAAATAGTGTTTCTGTTAGCATGCTTAGTGTGATCAGTAGTTCACAATCACACAGTTTCAGTTGTTTATTCGTAATATATCAGGTTTCTTCTGCTTTTCGATCGCTTGGAACAATGGCAATCATAATAATGACAATAGTTATTTGCAAGTAATTAGATAGATGTAATTAGCTATGAGCTGAACCACTGCCTGGCTCAGACTTAATAACATTAAAGATGTTTTCCTACCATTGGATCTCAGATGAAATGAAGTCGACCTGTTAGTGACCAGGGCAATCATTATAATGATGGCAGTATCAATGGTAACAATAATATGATGATAACATTAAGTATAACATGATAGCAGCACTGATGATAGTAATGATAAAGATAATACTAACAATTATGTAATTATATGTCAAGGCGATATTCGTTGTGCGCTAAATAATCTTCAACTTTCAATTGGTGCCGATGGAAAATTGCTTAAAGATATCAACTTGTTTGGTTCATCATCACAAACTGATTCGTTTCATTCGATTGGGAAAATTCTATACGCAAAAAGGTCACTGCAATGAGACGTTTCTTGAAAAAACCCATTCATCACATTGCAAATTGATTTGTTCAAAAGAACATTTCGCTGAGATGAAAGTAATTCTAGCGAAAATCATCTGCATGAAAATTTAACAAACTCTACAAAGTCAATGATTTTATGAATTGGTGTCAAACAGGCTTTCTCATCGTTGATGTGCTTTCAAGTTTTCCTTGAAACACACTTCGCAGCTCCTGTTTTTTTAACTGACATTAAAAAATGGGTTTCTATTGAAATGAGAGCGAGAATGGAAGGTTTTATTCGAGAGAACGGGCTTTTATTCAAAAGACCGCAGTAAATGCTCATCTCTAATATAGTCGTTAAATTCCAGGGCTGAAACCACAAATGAAGAATGGACGGAAAGCGAGAATTTGCTCAGCGAATCACTAAAGAAACATTCTCTTAGAGATACTCCACCAAAAGATTGTTTGGATGATGTGATACAGAAGACCGCGATGAGTGGTGATATGGTGTGTTTATCTACTGAAATTGACGTGAATATCACAAATTTTATCTAATCTACGTTATACCTGTACTTGATTAATTCTAGATCTGATAATATCGATATGTAATCTCTATCCTGTTTGAACTTCTTGAATGCAGACCATAAATATTAGGGTAAAGAGGCACTCACTTGTAAATTGAGAAGAAATTGATTGAAAGTTCTCGTGTTCTGCTGACAAACATGAAATCTTCTTCAAATTGTTGGAATAATTCTAGGTTCATTTGAAAATTGAAATAATTTTGAAATTGTGTGACACACCCATTGTCAATAACATTTTCTACTGTGAGTGAGCAGTGTATTCAATCAGTGAACATTATCAACGAATTCATATCAATCAATTCGGCTTCCCAATAGATCAAATTATCAAGAGTGAAGCAATACATCGATTAGATTTCACAAACGATGATTATTTCATATTGTTGTGTTCAGATCGTCTCGTATATCGAAGAACATGAACCGTATTTTGCGAAATCTGTGTTCGAAATTCGCAAAGTGTATGAAAATCTCAGTTTGTTAGACTCAGCTTTGGGTGCTTGGGATATTCGCACCAACACATCGTTAGCTGATTATGAAGCGGAGGTTTGTCGCAAATCTCCACTTAATTTCTAATTAATTCAAGATTTACGTTACTAGTAAGTGTTCAATATCTTTTTAATCCTTCTACAGGCGATATTGAAAATCTTTAAATAATGTTCATACAGACAACTGAAATTCTTCTCGTTTGAACACATAATCTTTTTGAATGAACCAACTGAAAATGTATCTTGCCATGAATCTCGTTTCAGGTCGCTGCAAGATCGGCAATTTTTTACAATTATGGTTGCAAAAATACTTCGGGTACGTCAGCTTTTCATTCCATAAAATCATCAATGTTTTGAAATTCTTTCTTCGACCAGATCTTTCCATACTGCCTCAGCAAACAAACACATTTCAGGCCGAGGTATGCATACATTCACAAAGCCACGTTGGACGGCCACGAAAAGTCGAATTGAAACGCTCACGAAAGAAGCACGAAATGTTTTTCCACAATTAACGTTTGGCGACTTATTTAAATTGTAATCATTGATCATTGCTCTTTAATTAATAATTGATCTTTTAATTATTACTGCCAGTTATTGATATTATTATTGTTTTCATTATCATCACTACTGATACCATTATCACTGTTGCTGTTGAGATTATCATCATTATCAAGACATTATTATCAATCATTGAACACTCTCATTCAGATATCTTCCTTGTTTTTTCATTCAGACATCTTCCTTTGCTGCTGTATTTTCACGCCTCGCTGGACGTCTCGCAACGACATCTTCTCGCCATGCTAACCTCAAAGGAGTCTTACCACTACGCTGTCGATAAGGAAGATTCTCAACGAAGTGGAAAATATGCTAGCAGCAATGACGATGCCACATCACATTACCAACCACTGAAATTCGGTGACTCTCAGAAGGCGATGCAAGAGGATCATTTCGATATTGAAGAAGTTTACGACAGTGATGACGATGATGATCTCTTACTCAGTGCTGATGACAGTATTTGTTTGAGTTGACATATTTCATGTGTTATGATTGCCCGCTTACAATAAGAAGCTGCAAATCTGATTGTTCTGTACTGATGACTTGATTTAATGATGATATTGCATAAATACATCTAATTATTACTGTTAATTGTTCAAACTGCAAGTTGTTTTCTATAATACACTGTAACAACATAGCCAGTATCAAGCTAACGGCACTCTAGGATTTCTCAGTAAGATACCAATTTCTCCACACCATTCGATTCTAAAAAAGCCTCTAGATTCATGATTACATACATGTTGTCGAGCGATCTTGCTTACATGAGGCGAGTGAACCGATCACCACAATCTCCCAATTACCCAAGTTTGAGGTGAGTCGGTTCAACCGACTGTATCATTATAGATCAGTTGTATACATTGTATCACTATAAATCAATTTTATACATTATTATAGCACCATGGGCGTTACGATCTCCAAGGTACCGGTACTCTCAGGTTTGCCTGGTTACATATGGATATCTTTGCAGCATTCGATTGCTCAGAATCTCTACTATAAGAATATCATACATTTTGCCGAACGATTTCGCTTTCTTGAGGTGATATAGCTATTTTCTCAATGATACACCATTTGCCTTCTTCAAGCCTACCGTATCCTCAAGTTTGCCCGCTAACATATGAATATTTCTGCACCAATCGACCCAGCTGAATCTCTAGATGCAGGAAAACATATTTTGCCCGAACGATTTCGCTTTCTTGAGGAGACATAGCTGTTTTTCTAAAGCCATCTCAATTAGCGCAGAGACACTCATTCAAATACATTAATATATACACTAATTCAAATGCACTATTTCAAATACATCACTATAGATCAATTGTATACATTAATATAGCATTATAGGCGTTACGATCTTCAAGGTACCGGTACTCTCAAGTTTGCCCGACAACATATGAATTTCGTTGCGGCATTCGATTGCTCACAATCTCCACTTTCAGAATATCATGCATTTTGCCGAGCGATTTCGCTTTCTTGAGGAGATACACTGACCTATAGTGATCAAATGCATATCGATGAGCACATCAGCGCTAGTTGAGATAGCTTTAATAAAATAGCTATAGCTTCTCAAGTATGCAAAAACGCCCGACAAAATATATATTTTTGGGAATGCAGAGATTCTGCTCGATCCATCGGTGTGAAGAATTTGATAGATTACTAGTCAAAGCTGAAAGTACGGTAGGTTTCAATGAGCTAACTCCTATATTATCAGGAAAATAGCTTTGTCTCCTCGCAGAAGTAGAATTTCTTGGCAAGTTTTTCATTTTTAGAAAGCCGGTAAATTTTTTTACCGTACCAAATACGGTAAATTTACCGTACCAAATTCAAATTTACCGTACCGAATTCGTTGATAATGTTCACTGATTGAATACACTGCTCACTCACAGTAGAAAATGTTATTGACAATGGGTGTGTCACACAATTTCAAAATTATTTCAATTTTCAAATGAACCTAGAATTATTCCAACAATTTGAAGAAGATTTCATGTTTGTCAGCAGAACACGAGAACTTTCAATCTTAGAACTTTCTTAGTTGTGGAAAGAATTATTGAGAATATTTTCGAAAGAAAGATTTTTGAAAGTTTTCGAGGCAGAGTTTTCATTGTAAGATTGCATGGAAATTTTAGTTCCCGAAAGAAAGATTCCATGCAATTCGAGAACCAGAATTTGTGGAAAGAATCATTGAGAAAGTTTTCGGTCGAAAGATTTTTAAAATTTTCGAAAGAAAGTCTTGACAGTAAGGTTTTATGGAAATTTTAGTTCCGGAAAAAAGATTCCATGCAATTCGAGAACCAGAATTTGTGGAAAGAATCATTGAGAAAGTTTTCGTAAGAAAGTTTTGATTGTAAGATTCTATGGAAATTTAGTTGCGGAAAGAAGGATTCTATGCAATTAAGAATCAGAAGTTGTGGAAACAATTATTGCGAAAGTTTTCGAAAGAAAGTTTTGATTGCATGATTTTAGGGAAACTTCAGTTCCGGGAAGAAAGATTCCATGCAATTTGAAAATCAGAAATTCTGGAAAGAATCATTGAGAAAATTTTCGAAGGAAGGATTTTTGAATGCTTTCGAAACGAAGCTTCGATAGTAAGAAGTGGTGGAAGTTTACGATCCGGAAGGAAGGATTCCATGCAATTTGAAAATCAGAAAATGTGGAAAGAACCATTAAGAAAATTTGCATGATTTTAGGGAAATTTCAGTTCCGGGAAGAAAGATTCCATGCAATTTGAAAATCAGAAATTCTGGAAAGAATCATTGAGAAAGTTTTCGAAAGAAGGATTTTTGAATGTTTTCGAAACGAAGCTTCAATAGTAAGAAGTGGTGGAAGTTTACGATCCGGAAGGAAGGATTCCATGCAATTTGAAAATCAGAAAATGTGGAAAGAACCATTAAGAAAATTTGCATGATTTTAGGGAAATTTCAGTTCCGGGAAGAAAGATTCCATGCAATTTGAAAATCAGAAATTCTGGAAAGAATCATTGAGAAAATTTTCGAAGGAAGGATTTTTGAATGCTTTCGAAACGAAGCTTCGATAGTAAGAAGTGGTGGAAGTTTAAGATCCGGAAGGAAGGATTCCATGCAATTTGAAAATCAGAAAATGTGGAAAGAACCATTAAGAAAATTTGCATGATTTTAGGGAAATTTCAGTTCCGGGAAGAAAGATTCCATGCAATTTGAAAATCAGAAATTCTGGAAAGAATCATTGAGAAAGTTTTCGAAAGAAGGATTTTTGAATGTTTTCGAAACGAAGCTTCGATAGTAAGAAGTGGTGGAAGTTTAAGATCCGGAAGGAAGGATTCCATGCAATTTGAAAATCAGAAAATGTGGAAAGAACCATTAAGAAAATTTTTGAAAGAAAGATTTATGAAAGTTTTCGAAACAATGTTCTGATAGTAAGATTTCG